>MDKI01126866.1:0-34517 GCA_005239505.1 Nicotiana paniculata
GGCCCGCATAGCCCGGCCCGCTTAGCCCGTTTGGCCCGGGCCCGGCCCGTTAGCCACCCCTAATACTGATGGACTCTCACAAGCTACAATATCGGAGGCGAATTCAAAATTTAAATTTTATAAATTCAGATTTATAATTCACCACCTTTGTCTAATTCAGTGGGTTGAAAATCTATTATTTGTACTTATTTAGTAAACTTTTGAATACATATATATGATCTAAGTCAAAAGTTATAGTAGTTTCAAACAAACCCATAATTTGTTCATTGGATACGCCCCATGAAACATCAAGATTGCTAACACCAATTTTAATAATATAAGATAATATTTGTAGTGATTAACAAATTGTGGAATAATATATAGTAAATATTGAGTGCCTTAATGTGTCATCTACATTATATATCATAATTCTCACGTGATATAAAGCATCTTTATGTAAAGCAAGTTCTCAACTTGTAGTATTTTTTTGCTTTAATTTATTTCCTAGCTCTTATTGGTTTTCGAGAGAGAGAAAAAACCTATAATGATTTTTCTTTCACTTATGCGGAAAATCGAAGAACTATTTAAAAGTAATAATTCTTACTTCAAAATTTACGTTAATTATTACCGGAAACCAATTACTCCCTCCGTTCACTTTTACTTAGTATGTCTTGATTTTTCACGCCCCTTACGAAATAATAAATGAAGTGTATAATTTACTATGATACCAATATTAATTGATGCATATTTTATTGAATTTGAGAAGATTTTTACATAATACCCAAGCAAAATTAAGATAAAATTAAAGATTTTTACACGAAATATATATATATATATATATGCGCGTGTGTGTGTGTAAATTTATTAAAATTTCAACAAATACAAAATTCAAAACTCATTGCAAATATCAATGAATACAGCTGGTAAAAACATAAAATTACTGAACTTCTCAAATTTAAATTCTAGAACTCGTCTCTATTACCGTTAAGTATCTGATAACTATTGAAATATATGGGATAATGGTAGCGGATCTTCCTTACTATTTTTCCTTTATATAATCAACAAGTACATAAAAAAAAAGTGTCATCCATTATAATATTTGCTAATTTTGTTGATTCCCTTTGAATTATCCCTATAATCCTAATCTAATCCCTTAGATAATATCGTTATCTTGCTTTATCTCTTTGTGGTCGTCCATCGTAGCTGTCGCAGTACACTTGAAATATATTATCTTCTTTTGTTTATGATGCTCAACCTAATAATTAGAGATCTATCCGTACTGTTAATGTTTGTTGTTTTTCTCTTTCTTTTTGAGAGAAAGATGGCAAACCCCTTTGCTGCTTGCCTTTTTAAAAAACGCCATTACATACGTGTCGAATCTTTTAAAAGTAATAGGAATAGTGTATTAATGAAGAATCTGATACAAATACAATCACATTTTAGAGATTCTGTTAATTTTCTCACTGCATGAAGCTCTATCTCTCGGCTCATCCATGGAAGTACAAAGAGAATATTTGAGAAAGAAGCTCACTACTGTATTGTTGTTAACAGAGCACACTGTACAATACTATTTATAATTAAATCCCCTAACTTTCTAATAACCAACTAATGGACAGCTCACATCCAACTGTCAACAGACCACTAGTAACTTAACTGACCACTAATAACTTAATTAACTACTAACAACTTAACTGGTTAATTAGCTACTAAGTTGTATTAGACTAACTATTATATTCAATACTCCCCTCAAGTTGGAGGGTGTAAAATATTGAGCACTCCTAGCTTGCCTAACAAGTATACATGCTGAACTCTTCCAAGTCCTTTTGTCAGCAAGTCTGTCTGTTGTTCTTTAGTCCCCACATAATATGTTTTCAGCTTGCCTTCCTTGATCTTGTCTCTTATAAAGTGACAATCAATCTCTATATGCCTAGTTCGTTCATGAAAAATAAGATTTGCTGGAATTTAAAGTGTTGCCTTTCTATCACACAACATGTCTACAAGCTGTTTGATCTGCACTCCCTGTCACGATCCAAAATCCTAACTCAGGTCGTGATGGCGCCCAACAGCGGGGTCGGGCGAGCCAACACTCAATTTACTAAGTGTTCTTTTTTATTTGATTAAACATTTCAACATATACCAAGTTTTAAAGCTTAAAACCTAAATCGAAAAGGATAATTAGCCAGTTTTAATCAAAAGCGGTCATAAGGAGGCGTGAGCCAATATATATACAGACCTGAAATCCATAATAACTACCACGTGTGTGCCAGGAACTAGTGTCACACGGCATACTAACAGAATATACAAAAGATATAATATACAGTCCCACTGTCTGAAAGAAATAGACGGGAAATAAGCAAAAGAAAACTCCATGGTGTTGCCGAGGATTTGTCAGGAGAAGTAACTCACCGTGAATTCAGGTCCAACTATAATCAGAATCGAGCTCCGGTCTAGTAACCAGATGCACCAGCCTCAGAACCTGTACAATTAAGTACAGAAACGTAGCATGAGTACATAAATAAATATGTACCCAGTGAGTATCCCGTCTAATCTCGAAGAAGTAGTGACGAGAGGTCGACTTGACACTCACTAAGGTCCAACAATATAATTTTAACAGAATATGATGAAAACGGTAGGCATGTAAAGGTAGTAAAGCAGCAAATATATAAGGCACTGAAATCCAAGTAAATACTGGAAGTAAATGAACAATTCCTACTTCATCTTCCGCCAAATATCTGTCAAAACAATATTTATGGATTCAGTAACAATTTATCATGCGCATACGGGATAAGGACAACCGTCTTGAGCCATAAAATAATCATGTTTGTGAACTGCCGAGGGTCGAACGGCACGAACCATAAGTGCATCTTTGCCATAAAATAATCATATTTACGCACTGCCGAGGGTCGAACGGCCCGAACCATAAGTGCATCTTTCAATCCGCCGTGGCGTACGGCCCGCTCCCATGAGAGTGGGGGAAATCACATTCCGCTCGTGGAATGTAAATTGCGAAGCGGTCGCATGCACACACAATATTCTTTTAAAATTACTTTCCATAATCAAATCCTTCACATTATCAAATTCCATAAATCTCAGGGGAACAAATGCTACCTATCACATGAATTCATAACATATAATTCATTACGAGGAAGAACACAAGGCATGATGTGGGCCTAACTACCCGGACATAATAATAATAGTCGTTACGTACGGACTCTCGTCACTGTGTACGTACGTATCCCCCACAAACATCACACATAGCATTTAAATCACCTATGGGGACAATTCCCTCTTACGAGGTTAGAAAGGAAACTCACCTAGTGTCGAATCTACTTCCCGGACCAAGAACGCGCACGAAACTCCCAACTCGTCTCCCAAGGATTCGAAACTAATCAAACATTTCGTAAATATATCAAATTATACTCAAATAATGGAATTCTCCTACTCATTTAATCAATTCATCATTCTTGAAGAAATCCCAAAATCCACCCCTGGGCCCGCACGCTCGGATTCCAAAAATTCTCGCAGGAAACACTCACCCATAACCTAAAGATCGTTAATATATGATTTTTGTATGATTTCATAGCCAATTCACAGGAATTTCTCTAAATTCTCGAAAGCCCTAGGTTACTACCCAATTTCTTGATTTTCACTAATTAAGTAGTTAATTTAACTAGTAATTCATGTGTTAAACTAATACTAGGGTAGAATTTACTTACCTTATCAGTAGCTGGGTGGATTGGCACTTTCCCAAGCTCTCTAGGTTGACAATGGTGGAAGACAAATGGATAAAATGAACATTTTCCGTGTTTTAAAAGAACACACTGTCTACAGTGGTTCCGCACCTGCGGCTCAAGGACCGCAATTGCGAGCAATAGCTCGCACCTGCGGAAAATGGGACAAGGGCTTGGGCTCGCACCTGTGGGCAGGAGTCCGCACCTGCGAGAAAGGGCCCGCACCTGCAAGAACTGGGCAGCCCACCTGGGGGTCGAACCTGCGAGGCTGGGACTGTAGGAGCGGTCCCACACCTGCGACTGGGCAACCGCACTTGCGGTCACACCAGATCAGGTGCACCAGCAACTGTTTCAGCTGGTTTTTGGCCTTGTTTAGTGCCCGAGAGACACCCGGGCCCACCCGATCCCCCGTCCAAATATACCAACAAGTCCTAAATTATAATATGGACTCGTTCGAGCCTTCGGAACACTCAAAACAATGCAAAAACTCAAACTCACACCTCAAAACCCCTAGAATCAAAACTCAAGAACTTTAAGTTCTTGAATTTGATATCAATGCGTTGAACCGACATATACTACTCGGAATGATACCAAATTTTGCAGGAAAGTCATAAATGATATTTAACGGAACTATTCCCGGTCTCGGAATTCCGTTAAGACCTCGATGACACAAAAACACGTCCCAAACCACAATATGAACTTAAGAAAACTCTTATTTTGATATTGGGTGCCGAAACGCTCCTGTGTCATCCAAAACTCATTCCGAACATACGTCCAAGTCCAAAATCATCATACGAAGCTACCAGAACCATCGAAACTTGATTCCGAGGTCGTTTACTGAAAAAGTTGACCGAAGTCAAACTTGGCCAAAAAAAGCCAACCTTAAGGAACTAAGTGTTCCTTTATTGCTCTAAACACTTCCGAATCCCGGACCACCCGCTCTCGCAGGTCATAAATCACAATAAGCTGATATGGGAATTTTCATTTAAGGGAACAGGGTCCGATAACGTAAAACGATTGGTCGGGTCGTTACAATCCAAGCTCTGCAGAAACCCCTAAGAGCTAGACTACCCTTGAAGTTGCTACAGCTAAACTTCTGTATTCTGCTTCAGCTGAGCTCCTCGACACAGTTTTTTGTTTCTTCGACTTCCAAGATATCAGGGAGTTCCAAAATTTAACCAGGAATAGGGTTGTGCATAATTTGGTAAATACCGAATTACCGTTCCGAAATTGAAAATCTTAGTATTCGATATTCGATATGTTTGTAGTCGGTATGGTGTTTGGTTTAAGTTTTTTAAAAAATTGGTATTATGCATGATATTTGGTATTTTAAAATAAATACTGAAATACCGATACTGTACCGAAATATATATTATATTACAAAATACACATTTTATTAATTATAACTTAAATATAAGAAATCTAAAATTTTACTTTCCTTTATTCTCTAAGTTCATCAATTAAATCTAAGCAAGTAACACGATATTTCTCTAAGTTTTCTCTCTCTAGGTTGGTAATTGCTGATTTTGGACAAAACTTTTGTCAACAAACGTTTTTAGTTTTGTAGTTTTGAATACTTTAATTAAGAATATTACCGTCTATGACTCTATGCAAAATCTAGTATTCAAATCGAATAAATCGATGTTACCGAACCGAATAAACCAAAACCGAAATCGAAAGGAGAAAAACTGAACCATACGAATTTAATTAGGTACGATATTAGTATCGCATTTTATGAAATCGAATACCGAAAATACCAAACTGAAATGTCTAAATACCGTACCGTATCGATCTGACGAACACCCCTAACCAGGAATCCTGTGAATGACCTCCTAGTGTTGAGACATGTTGCCCAATCTGCATCATAGAAACAAGTAAGGCTATATGTTGCTCCACTATTCATCATTATGCCCATTCCTGGTTCTAGTTTTACATACTTCACAATTCATTGCATCCCAGTGTGACTTCTTTGGAGTTTTCATGAATTGACTTAGTGTTTGCACTTCAAATCTTATGTCTGGTCATGTGATTGTTAAGTACAATAGCCTCCCTATTAGTCTTTGGTAGGTTGTCACATCTTCTAATGGCTCATCCCTAAAACACCTAAATGTTTGTCATGCTCTATTGAAGTGAACTTCTGATTTGTGTCCAAAGGTGTTAAGACTGGTTTGGCTCCTCCAGTCCTAAGTCTGATATCAGTTGCAATGCATATTTCCTTTGGTTCAACAAGGTTCCCCTGTGTGATCTCAACACTTCTATCCCAAGAAAGAACTTCAATTCTCCAAGATCTTTCACCTTAAACTTCTGATGCAATGCCCTCTTGGTCTGTTGAATCAGGCTATCACTGATTCCTGTGATCAAAAGATTATCTACATATACTAAAATCACCACTATGTCACCCTTTTCTTTCTTAGTGAAATAGAATAGTCATGTAAGCTTTGACAGTAGCCTGCATCAACAAAGCCTCTGACAGTTTTATGTTCCAATGCCTTGAAGCTTGCTTCAGACCATACAAGGATTTCACTAGTTTGTACACCTTTGTCTCCCCCTGTCTCCTGAAGCCTTGAGGAAGCTCTATATAAACCTCATCAAACAAGTCTCCCTATAAAAATGCGTTATACAATCCATTTGGAAAATGTTCTAGTTCCTTGAGTATGTCAATGCAATGACATACTTGACTGTTACCACTTTAGTGACTGGTAAGAATGTTTCATGATAGTCCAACCCCTCCTTTTGGTTGTAACCTTTTGCAATTAGCCTTGCTTTAAACCTCTCAATTTCACCATCAGTTTTGTATTTTATCTTGTATACCCATTTTGATCCAATTGCATTTTTGCCTTTGGGAAGATCAACTATCTCCCATGTATTATTGTCTTCTAGAGCTTTGATCTCCAGCTTCATAGCTTCTATCCACCTCTCATCCTTTGAAGCTTCCTGAAATGTTTGTGGTTCTATGATTGCTGAAATGTTTGCTACTAACTCCATGCCTTGTGTAGACAACTTGTGATAAGTAATGTAGTTTGATAGTGGATACACAATGTCCTTCTATTTTCCTGTTGTAACATAGTTTTCAAGCCATAGTGGTGCTTTAGTAGTTCTCCCAGACCTCCTCAGGTTAGTGTCTGTTGAGCTAGCATCAGGAACTCAATCTCCTTCATTATCAGTTGTTGATATACTGTCAAACATTTCAGCCATTTCTTCAACCTCATCATTGTCAAGCTGTTCAACAGGATCAAAATCAGCTTGATTAGGAACTGTATCAACATCTGCAGGTGAACTGGGATCAACATTTGTTGCATCTGCATTGGAATCTACATTCGTTGCATTTGCACTGGAATCTGCATTTGCTGCATCTGAATTGTGCACATCTTGATGCCCATGTGTTTGTTGATTTATAGGTTGATTGTTCTGTTGATGAGCTACCTGAGTATCAAGAGATCTCCCCCTCTCAAGGTCTACATCAAAGACAAGACAAAAATCAGGAAAAAATTAGTGAGAATGACCTTCGGGTGACTTAGCAAAGGGAAATATGTGGTCTTTGAAAACAACATCATGGCTCACAAAAAATCTATTGCTGCTGATATCCAAGAGTTTGTAACCCTTTCGAGTAGTAGAATATCCTAAGAAAACTGCTTCTCTTTCCCTTGCACCAAACTTCTCATCTTTGACAATAGTGGTGGCATAGCAAAAACATCCAAACACTCGTAAATGATCAAGGGATGGTGGCTTTTCGTGCAACAATTCATGGGGTGATTTTCCTTGTATAACTTTAGTAGGTAGGCTATTGATCAAGTAGACATCCCCCTCTACACATTCTCAGTATCTGGTAGGAACTTGAGCTTGAAACTTCAATGCTCGAGCAATGTCCAAAATGTGCATGTGTTTCCTCCCAGCTACCCATTCTGCTGAGGGGTATACACACAACTGATTTGGTGCATTATACCATATGAATTGAACAAGTCAGTACATACTTTGTTAAAAAATTTTGTTCTATTGTTCAGTTCTAACCATCTTAATAACATTAGAAAAATGAGTCTTTATTAATGAGAGAAACAACTTTAGTATAGTAGCAACATCACTCTTCATTTGCAATAAGTAGACCCATGTAAATCTGGTATGATTATCTACTATAGTAAGGAAAAAATGCTTTCTATCATGAGTAGGCGTCCTACCCCATACGTCCATGTGAATCAGTTTTAAAAGCTTTTCACTAACAACATGACTAGTGGGAAACAAGAACTTGCTTTGCTTAGCTAATGGGAAAATAGAACATGTTTTATTGATAGCTACATATAAAATATTATCCTGTAGGAATGACATGTGCTCATAGTCTTGATTGGAGCATGCCCCAGCCTTCGATGCCAAAGACCATTATCTAGTGTTTTTCCTTGCACTACTGCACTCTTCACTATATCCTTCACACTATTTTGATTTTTCCTTTGCCTCACAATGTATAGACCTCCTTGAACCTTACCAATCCCCTTCATCTTACTAGTGAAGAGGTCCTTAAAAATGCAAAAATAAGGAAAGGACAGGGCAACACAAGAGAGACTTTTGGGCAGTTTGGATACTAATAACAGATTGTATCTGAAATCTAGAACATATAGCACATCTTTAGTCTTCATACTTTCAAGGAATGCAGCAATTCCTATGTGTTCTATATTTGACTTAGCTCCATTAGGTAAGTGGACTTCTTCTTTAGAACTCAATTCACTAACATCTGTTAAGGTGTTAATGCCACGACCCAAAATATGTTAATCGTGATGGCACCTAACCCAACCCGCTAGGTAAGCCAACTAATAACTATCAAATTTTAATAATCTTAACAAGTTAATTAAATAGAATAAATTATTTGAATCTATTACAATTCCCAAGGACTGGTAATACAAATCACGAACTTCTAAGAACAGAGTTTACAAGAGCAAATGAAATAAATGCATAATCTGTTTGAAAAGTACATAAACACCACAATTTACTCTAAGGCTACCCCGAACAACAGAGGCAGCTGCAACATGGACGCGAGTACATATTCAAATCCAGCAACCATTGAGCACGGTTACGCCGCAACCAATATCTGCACGCAATGTGCAGAAGTATAGTATCAGTACAACCGACCCCATGTACTGAGTAAGTAACAAACATAATCTTAGGGTGCACGCACACACGTCCGTGTCCCAATTCACAGGGTGCACGCCCACATGCATGTCACCTAGCATGTGTGTCACCTCAATACTAATCGCATAACACGTATTGCGGGGTTTCATACCCTCATCACTAAGTTTAGAAAAGTTACTTACCTCGAACGAGCCAATACCCATATCGAGCAAGCCAATCGATGCTCCAAAGATGCCATCCCGTATTTTTTGACCTCCAAACGGCTCGAAACTGACCAACAACAACTCAAATACATCAACAATGCTAAAGGAACCAATCCCGATCATAAAAGATCGAACTCGAATCAAAGCCCGAAACCGGCCCAAAAGCCGAACCCGGGTCCGCACCTTGGAACTTGATAAAATTCACAAAATCTGATAATTCATTCAACTATGAGTGCAACCATACTAGTTTCACTCAAACCCGACTCCAATTCAATGTTCAAAACTCAAAAATTCATATTATGAAACTTTAGGCCAAAACCCCCAATTTTCTCTTTAGAAATCATCAACCAAAAGCTAAAATCGAAGATAGATTCATGGAATATAATCAAAACCGAGTCGAGAGCACTTACCCCAAATCCTTGAGATGAAATTTTCTCCAACATCGCCTCAATCCGAGCTTGAAAATGTCAAAGTGAAGCCAAAATCACGAACCCTTGTATTTATCATTTTGCCCAGCACATACAAATTTTCCCTCCGCATCTGCGATGAGCTCCAGCCATGAATTCTTGCGCACATGCGACACATGGCTTGCACCTGCGGACATCGCACCTGTGCAATACTAATCGCAGGTGTGGAACCAGAACCAGCAACTGCAAATACTAAAGAAATGATCTGAAATCAATCTGAAACACACCCTAGCCCCTCGGGACCCCATCCAATCATACCCACAAAACACATAACCTAACACGGACCTACTCGAGTCCTCAAAATACATATAACAACATCGAAGCGACGAATCACACCTCAATTCGAACCCAATGAACTTCGAACTTTCAAATTTCCAAAACACGCGCCAAAACATATCAAATCATCCCAAAATGAAATAAAAATTCGCACACAAGTCTTAAATGACATGACGAAGCTATTCCAACTCACATAACCACAATCCGAATTCGATAGCTTCAAAGTCAAATATCCAAATGCAAATTCGGGCATACGCCCGAGTCTAAAATCACTATCCGGACCTAACGAAACTATCAAAACTCCATTCCGGGGTCAAATTCTCAAAAAGTTAAACTTGGTCAAACCTTTCCAATTTGAATCTTCTAGCTGAGAATCATTCTTCTAAATCAATTTTGAATAACCTGAAAACCAAAATCGACGATTCACATAAGTCATGATACATAACACGGAGCTACTCATGCCCTCAAATAATCGATCGAAGTGCAAATTCTCAAAACGATCGGTCGGGTCATTACAGTTAAGTGAAGCAGTAATGTGGTGAGAAGCACTAGAATCGACAATCCACTCAGTAGTGCCTAAGTCTTCCATAAAAGATGTGGCAATACCTGCCAAATTGACTTGAGGTGCAACAACATCCTTGTTCCCATTCAGCATACCAAGGATCTGATTGTACTGCACTTCTGTGAAGAAGTATCCACATTTTGCAGATTCACCAGTAGCCTCACCTTCCACTACCTGAGATTTCTTGTCTACCACATTGTTCCCAACTGCATTATTGACAACAAGCTTCTTCTTTGCCTTAAAGTCATCCGGGTAGCCAATCAACTTATAACAATTCTCCTTCAAATGCCCCTTCATATTGCAATACTCACATTGCATATAAGGCTTCTTTCCTTTATATGGTTGTCCACGACCTACATGCATAGCCATAGGATCAACCTTTCCTATTAAAGGTGGAAAAGGTTGTGACCTTTGACTCTCATCCTCTGTAATCATAGCATATGCTTGATTCAAGCTGGGTTCAATTGTCTTCGTGCGTATTTTCCTGCGAGCCTGCTCATGTGATTAATTTAGACCACTGAGAGATTGTAGCAATCTCTGTTGCTGCAAATTAAATGCTCAATGTAGTCCCTTGACTTAGGATAGTCACAACCAGGAGAAGGAACAAGAGCATCATACTCTTCCCAAAGTTCCTTCAATTTGGTGAAATAGGTTGCTATTGATTCAGTCCCTTGTGAAATTGTGGCAATCTCCCTATGTAACTGGAAGATGTGCACACGATTCACCTTATCAAAACGTTCCATCAGATCCTTCCAGGCCAAATGCGCATTTGATGCATACACAATTCCACTAAGAAGGTCCGGCAATACAGTTTTCATGATCCAAGACACGACAATTGCGTTACAAGTTTCTCAATCCGCATGCAATTCAGTCCTAAATTGATCCTTTCTACACGTACCAGTCACGAACCCTAGTTCGCTTAGCTTGGATGCATTTCGCATTGACCTTCGCCAAAGCCCATAATTCTCAGATCCTGTTAATTTTATCGGGATTAAGACCGAACCAGGTGTATCAGAAAGATGAACGTACAATGGATGTGTATGATCAATTTTTTCTTCGACTTCTCCATCATTCGCCATTGTCCCAGAACAGAGAAATCTGGTAGTGAAGAAGAAATTGAAGAAGAGCTAAACATGAAATTGATTACTGAAGAAACTCGCAATGAATGTACGATCGAGTCACCGCTCTGATACCATGTTAATTTTCTCACTGTGTGAAACTCTATCTCTCAGGTCATCCATGGAAGTACAAAGAGGATATTTGAGAAAGAAGCTCACTGTTGTATTGTTGTTTACAGTATACTGTACAACACTATTTATAATTAAATCTCGTAACTTCCTAATAACCAACTAATGAAAAGCTCACATCCAGCTGTCAACTGATCTCTAACAACTTAACTAACTACTAACAACTTAACTGCTAATTAGCTACTGAGTTGTATTAGACTAACCACTAATCTCAATAGATTCCGGAAAACGAAGACAAACCCCACCGGCAAATATGTTCATATAGGTTATTGAGGTTTACCTATATGCACTTTTTCTTGCAATTAATTTCTCTTCTAATGTTGAATTACCTATATGCATCCACATTATGTCGTGTAAATTAAAACAACTACTAGTATTAAGTTAGCTTCCATAAATCCAATGATTACGTGATGCCATCATGGCTCCACCAGTGTACAAATTTTTAATAAACCAAGAAAGGACAAATTAAGCAGAAAATAGTAAAAAAAAAAAAAAAAAAAAGTTATAAGATCACAGATCGCTAAGTGATTTCTTTTTATTTTGACTAAATTTTCTTAATAATTATCAGGTACTTGTGCTTGTAACAAGTAACATATATTCGATCAAATCGTTTAAGTGCGTGAAAATTAACCCAAAAGGCGTTATTATACACAATAAGAAAACATAACTAAAAAAGGTTATATGTTCATATAGATATATCCTTGGCTTGAGTCTGCAAAAAATAAAATAAAAAGCAGTCAGATATATAAAGCATCTTTTTATGTCGGATATAAAAAAAGTTATACTCCAAAAAATATAATATAGACAATATATACTGACGAAAAAATTAATAGCTGATTCTGCCGTTCAAACATATGAGTTATAGATCATACGGCTTGAGTATGCATCAGATAGATGCATGAGAACCATGTTTCCTCCTTTTTTTTCTCCCTTTCTAATTTGGCACAATTTTTGGTGAATGGATGAGGATGATAACTTTAAAATAAAATCGTGTATATCAAAATCTTGGCTGGGACATAATTAATGGACCTCTTAACATTATTCTCCTTGTGATTTGTTTCTTCTTTTGGTCTTATCCTTGTAATCATAATACTTTTCCTTTTTGTTATCTTATATTGTACAGCCATAATAACCAGAAGGAATTGAAATGCTATTGGTAAACCCACAAACGAATGTCTCTATAAAATATTACTCATCTTTTACTTTCCTTCGTTTATTATCTAATTGTCCTAAAGGATATGTCAAAATAGATAATCATAAGAATGGAAGAACATCATCACATTACTACCAGAAAAACAAAAATTAGCTACGAACTTCGTCCCTATATTATTAATTGATTCTAGATTATAATTTTTTTTTGATAATTTATCATTAATCCGTTATTAAATAAGATTAGCAATAAATTTTTCTATTTAGCTATAAAATTTATATGTCACTAATTTTTATTTCTTAGTAGCGTTGATAGATTATATCGTCATTATCTTAATGCGTTAACTATTTCATTAACCATTAATTATTGTAAAACCCCACTGACCCTACCATTACATACACATATTACATTGAATGAAGTGTACCAATGATGACATAGTCACACTCCTATACTAGTTCTCAACTCTTCCCAACTTTACAATTTTAATCATTTTACTTTGTATTTGATATTAAACAATTTAATTTACTTAGAATATATAATTGAGATATTATTCTCCAAAAGCTCTTGGTAAGGAGTCTTTTAGATTTACATAGATGAGAATAATGATACACTAGTAATAGAAAATGAAAATGCATAATTAACTCCTTGACCTACAATCGGATTTTCGATTTAACTATATACTTAAATTTTGTGGAAATTCAATAATTTTTCTGAACTATTTTAAAGTAGAATAAATATTTCCTTAAGAGATGACGTGATATTAAAAATTTGTTCACGTTCTTGGAGGCATGTGAGAGCATAAAATTACCTTAAATTTTTATTAAATGTCTACATATATCTTTTTACAATTGGATACTTTACAATTAATTATATTTTAATAATAAAATAATCTCTAACCCATTTAATTATTTTCAGTCGCTATAAGAATTTCCACAAGAACTCCGACAAACTTCTCGCCGGAAAAAATGGAGTCTAGCTCACCATTTTCGTCTTCCTCTACTTTTAGTTTTACCCGTGCATCCCTTTTGCGACAACAATACAACTATCGATATTGAATTAAAAAATGAAGACAATGATGGTTTGACAACTCTAGAACTTGAGAGTATCAAAACCATCAGCAACGATTTTGTCTACGGCGCCGACAACGATTCTAATTTTTAAAACTTTTGTACTATCCTCTGACAAATTTTCGAGGATTAATAGATTTGCCTTTCTTTTATGTTGTACTCTAATTGATCGGTGTTAGTTGGAATTATATTTGTATTAATTTAATAAAGTTATATGGTTATGGGTGAAGAAATGAAGGTGGCGAATGTGATGATAGGTGAGAACAAAAATGGCGAAAGTCAAAATTTTCTATTGAAGGTGTCTGGTAAAGCAAGTATGATAATGGTGATGTTTGAAGTTGTTGATAATGGAGGTGAGAGAAAGAACAAAGAAAGAAAAAAGAAGATTGAAGAAAAAAAGAAAAAAAATTAATTTTGGTGATAAAAAAAATTGAGGTGCATGTACTCCGCCACACAACATAGATGTGGTTGTGACATTTTAAGGATTTTATTCTATTTTAAAATAGTTGAAGGGAGTAATAAAACTCCGTAAAATTTAGGTGTATAGATAAAAAACTGGCTATAAGTCAGGTTACATATACATTTTTCCTAATAAAAAGTTTAAAATTGCATGAACATCTCGTCTAAAATTGGTGGCAATGAGAGATAAATTCAGAATCTTTATCTGCTCGATCGTATATCATATTAAATTGTCCGATCACATCATTTAAATTAAGTACGTAATTTTGTATTCAACAAACCATTGTAAAATTCTGGAGAGTACCAACTTCATGGCATATCGTCCATTTTTCACCACACTATCGATCATAATAGACTATTTGAAAATTAATTACAGTAGAAAGGATTGAAATACTAAGAAGTTGAGAATAAAATAAATAAGAAAAGAGAACTGAAAAATTCAATATATTGAAGAGGAATTGCTTCTGGGGAGGACTAGATTATACTAGAGTGGAGTAGAGACCAACTATTTGGAAATTGATATCGTCCAAACTAAGTCGTGCTATTTCCTCTAAAGGAATAATTCTCCAAAGAAAAATTGGGTTGAAATGAGGAAAGTTTTGACATTTGGATCATGTTCCTCTTGTCGTTCTCAAGAAATCAGTATATTGTGTGCTCAAGTTTTATCAAGATTTATATTCTCCCCACGTAATCGAGGGAAGAATCAACGGCGGAACTAAAAATTTTATTAAAGGATGTTAAAATATAAAAAAAATAAATGCACGAAAAAAAATTAAGGAGATTCAACGTATAGTATATATACATAAAAAAAATTTAAAACCTAATTATTTTTTCGTGAATGTGTGTGAATTGACTCCGCTTTGCATAAGGTGGCTTCGCCACTGGGAAGAACAGAACCCCTACCTATAATGAATTCAATTTAATTTTATCGGTTTAGAATTCAGATTCCAATCACTGAACTCGTCATAAGCTTGTTGTGTGAGTTCATAGTTCAGTGATTTCATCAATTTTAGTGAATTTAATAAAAATAAATTCAAATTTAGATCGAAAGTTATGGGTTCAACCTAAATTAATTGTAAAAATGTCAACATATACATCAGAATAACGCCACTTGAATTCCTTGGCAGGCAAACTTTGGTCTTACTCCCATATATCCCTCTCAACCTTTTATCATTTGTCAACGCATATTAATTATAATATTATAATGAGACATATTTACATCTGTTCCTAAACAAATTTCTCTCCGTGTACAAATTAAAGGTACGGAACAAAGGGCAGTCCGGTGCACTAAGTTCCGGCTATGTGTAGGGTCGGAGAAATTGATCGGACCACAAGGGTCTATTATATGCAGCGGCAAGAGATTGTTTTCACGGTTTGAACCCGTGACTATCTGAGCAAATAACAGCAACTTCACCAGTTACACCAAAACTCCCCTTTTAAACTAAAGGGAGGGAATAAGAAGAAGAAAAAAAAGTGGTCCATAACTCAAATTATCTTGATGACAGAACAGTTGACCTTTAAATTGTCTAAAGTGGTAGAATGAAAAATGCTGATCCTCTATTATTAACCAAAGTCTCGATCCGGTTCGAGTCCTCAAAATGAAAAATTTTATTTTGATAAAGAGAGTTTTATTTATTTAATAAGTCAATAGCACGAATTTGAATTAATAGAGGTATTCAAATCCGAATATCAAATGATTAAATAAAAATAATGGTAAGGTATAGTCAAATTAGTTAGGTTGTTCGGATTCTCCAACAATATTTTTGAACGTGTATCCAAGAAAATATAATACAAGTTCAATATTTTGGAGAGTCTTTTGCTTTTTTCTTTCGAGTGGCCTATAAATAACAGTCACGATTCTTTGTTTCTTCTCACAAACTACATTGAAAACTTAACGTGCTCTCTTTTCTGCGACTTCCTCCATCTCACTGCAATTTTGCTGCAGAAAAAGAAAAGCATATAAAAAGGGTCTCTCTGCAAAATCTTTAAAGCCCTAATCCATTTCTGTTTTTCGGAAAACTGTGTCAGTTAGGCCGTTGCTCGTTATATTCAGAAATATTTTCAGTAATTTTAGCTTTGCAAAATTATATATGGAGAAAGCAAAACAAGTATTCCTTGGTTCATCTTCTTCTTCATCCTTTACCAACGATCTGTTTGGTCCCAAAGAGCCGACAAAATCGTCGCTCTTTGGTTCCGTTTTTGGCCCGCATTCCACGGTATATATGACTATACTCAATATTCCTTTATGTTATTTCTATATGAATTCAAGTTATGTGCATCAAAAGTATAAGCTTGTACGTTTATTTGTATTATTACTAGGTAGCATTTCATCATATCAAGTTTGATGAAGTAAGCTGGAAAAATAAAGCGAGAATGTACTAATTAATATACAATCAGTTAAATTAAATCCATTCCTTATATGCATTCAGGGGCGAAACTATATTGGCCCAAGGATGATCAACTGAACATCCTTCGCCGAAAAATTATACTGCTTACTTGTAGCTATAGGTTCCTTTTTACTTAGATTTTCTTTTATTTTTTAATCTTTTTTTCCTTTTTTATAACTGTAGGGACTTGGAAGGGATTCCATTCACTCTGGAGTTAGAGGTTTATCAAGAGTCCAAGATCCAGGAAACCAGTCATTTTGCAATGCAAAATATGGAACTTCAGGTTTCTGAAAATATTTTCCTCACTTATTATTTACAACTACTCAAAAGGAAAGAAAGGATTTTGCAACTTTGTGGTTTAAAACATGTCAGAAAACTTTTAATTTTTGAGACCATAAAAGCAATGATGAAGGAGAGAGTTGGTGTAACGGTAAAGTTGTCTCCATATTACTTATAGGTCACGAGTTCGAACCGTGGAAGCAGACTTCTAATGTTTACGCTAGAGTAGGTTGTCTATATCACACCCCTCGGGGGAGAAATTCAAAAATAGTCAGATTTAAATGATCATTCAAAAATAGACACAGTTTCAAAAGTAATCAAAATTTAGCCACTTTTCATGTAAAGATAAATCTGAACGAAAACATTGTTCAAAATTTATACTAGAGTTCCAGCAAAGTATACCGGTCCAGCATAATATGCTTAAAGTTCATACACAGGGGCTCGAATCTCCAGTATATTATGCTGGAACTTTCTGCGTGTTGGAGTTCCAGCATAATATGCTGAAAGTTCATACACAGGTGCACAGAACTCCAGTATATTATGCTGGACCAGTCTTTGTTGCAGCAAAGTAGTGGATATTTTTTAATGACTTGGCAAAAACTGGCTATTTTTGAATGACCAGTCCGAAAACTGACAAGCCCGTGCTATTTTTACACCCCTCGAAGGTGCGACTCTTTTCCAGACCCTGCGTAAATATAGGATGCATTGTGCATCTGGCTGCCTAATTTTTATAAAAGCATGTCTATGGATAAAGTGTAAACTGAAAAGTTTAAAGTATATATAAATAGAAATATGTTGTTCTTTGGCTGAACGTTATGTTGAACTCAAAGTTATTTTTTAACCATTTTAGAGGTTCTATATTTACAGAAAATGGGTCTCAAAAAAGCAGGGGAGACATCAAGAATAGCATGTATCAGAATGAAACAACAGAACCATGCCATTTGAGCTCATCTATATACTATGGTGGCCAAGATATTTACTATCCAGCTACTCAGACCTCTAGCCACCAGAATACTGTAAGTATAGGCAGTTTCTTTAAAAGGAAAAATAGGAAGCTTAAAGTCACGAATTTCCAAATATAAAAAGGCGTCATTCTTTTTAGAACACAGCCTGTTCAACAGACTAAATGGTAAAGAGAACGTAGTTTGTATAATGGTAGATGGGAAGTAGGAATAGTTGTTTTTCAATTTCTAAAATGTTTTTTTCTGCTACCTTGATCAGTTCAAGAAAAATGAAGAAGATGATGAACAAAATGGAAACAATTCAAACTGTGCTTCAAGAGGAAATTGGTGGCAAGGTATGAAATTAATGTTGGAGTTATATATAGCAAAAGAATATTCTTTTCAAGGTGAAGCACCTTTTTTTTTAGCAATGTCATAAATTCAATTATGTGTTTCTTTTTTGCCCTGCAGGATCATTGTATTATTGAGGCCTTGCATTTTTTCCGGATCCTGTATAAACGCGAGATGTTTCGTGTATCAAGCTATGCCTTTTTCTTTATGGTAGTGATTGTACGACCTTAAGCCAACTTGTACATGGGTTCATGAGTTCGACAGGACCCACTGTTTCAGTGTTGAACCATATATATAAATTTGGCATATAAGTGTAAACGTATATTTCAAAATCTACTTTCTTGACTTAGAATTCAGACCCGTGGTGAAGTCAGGAGATTTCCTCAAGGCCATGTTCAAACTTGAAAAAAAGTAAAAATAATTCCTCAATAAAAAGGGTTCAATATATGTTTATATAGAACTTAATATTTTATCTATATATACAGTATAATTTTTCGACGATGGTCAATTGACTTGGAACAATGTAGCTTCGCCACTGTCCGCGACGTCAAGATTCTGGATTCATCACTTTGCTCCTTACATGAAGTCACCAATATTTCGACACTATTAAATTTTGCAGAATTTTGTCTCAAACCAGGGTTTAAACACAGTTTAATGATCTGTGTTGATACAGTAATAGATTAATAGACATGCATGTAGTTTAATAAAAAGATTATTGATGACAATCAGCAGGGCCGGCTTTTGGGTAAAGCCATTGAAGCCCAAGCTTTTGGCCCCCAACTTTGGGGGGCCCACTTTTGACCCTACAATTTTTTTTTAAATTAAGTATTTTTACTCTTATTATATATCTAAAAAGGAAAAATATCTATGTTCCTTAAAATTGGGCCCCTAACATGTAAATGCAAAATTTATGTCTTTTCCTCATTAAATATTATGTAAGTCTTTCCACTTTCTTTTTAAGTTTTCACAATACTCAAATTTTTTTTAATGTTTCTCGGTTCTCACCAAATGTTACTACTATTATATTTTTTCTTGTGCATCCAAGAGATCCTATTGTTCTGTATTTTTCGTCTATCAAGCTAAAGCCTATGAGAAGTATATTGTGAAAGCAACAAATATTTATTTTCACATCAAGTTAATGAATCAGGTTCTTCTATTCCAAATTTTAGTATTGGTTTTCATCTAACATTTATTTTTCTTGATATTTCAATATGTATGCATATATTATCCTTTTAGTATTTATCAAAATTTAAATATGTCAAATAGAAAGTAGGAATCCGGTTATTCAAAACTTAAGGAAAAAAAAGTTGAATCATTGCTATGATACCAAAAAAGAAGAGATAATAGTATTCTAGTCAATATACTCAATCAGATAAAAAGACTTGATTCTTTTTCAAATGCTTATATCGCTTATAGAAAAATAATATCAGTTCCTATAACAATTGCCTTTGGCCACTTCCTATAACAATTTTGGCCACCCCCGACCACAAATTAAAAACTTGGGAGAAGTTTTTGAAAACTAAAATTAATAAAATCTTACTTAAAATCAATCGTGGTTCAAGAAAGATTGAATGGACATACTTTTGCATCTCAAAAAGTTAGAAAATTAGACTTTAAATAAAGTATAGTATATAAGAATTCTTTTTTTTTTTGGGAAAAAGGTTAAAGGCCTCTTACGCTAGTTTGGCTTTAGGCCTCCAATATTGTTGAGCCGCCCCTGACAATCAGTTATAAGAACAAAAGTAAGTTTAATATGGATTATCCAAAATATCGATGCGAACTGAATATATTCATCCACAATATATTTTTTCAAGTTGATATACTTCATTTCAATTAAGTCAAGAAACCTTTTTAAAATTCAAAAGATGTTATATTCTGGGAATGATATAAATAACCAAGCAGCTTCACAATATTGAAGTTCCTAATTTCTTATAGCTTTTCTTTTTGGGGCAAATTATATTACTAGGTTGGTTGGCTGCCTAGTAGTTATTTTATTAATAATAAAAGAAAAACTATAAAGACGAGTACAAGTAAGGGAGCAAAAGTTACATTCGTGTTGTATTTATAGCCTTGGCTATACAATCAATCCTATGTGCCTCCATTGCCTTATGGTGGCAGTCTCATGATGTGGTTGCCGGCGAAGTACATGAGGGCGAATGATTTCATAACCGTTTAGATATCTCCCTATGACATATAGCAAACACTTAGCTTTTTAGCTGTGCATTACACAGCCAAAATGTTCCATCTCAAAAATTAGTAGTAAAAACAATATTACGCCGTTGCCGGGGATCGAACCCGGGTCACCCGCGTGACAGGCGGGAATACTTACCACTATACTACAACGACTTATTGTTTATCAAGCTCTCCTCAATCTTATATTACCGCGTTTGTCACCACCTACATTGTGTTGAAATATTAAAACAAAAGTCAATTACTATCTTTTACCATATGGATTATAATTTAAGTTTTCCAAGAATGGATACTTCGGCTCTTTCTTTAGTCTAACATTTAGAACGGTAGGGTAAGATCTGTGTGTTCTCAGTTTCTTTATTATATGGTGTTTCATGGAAAAGTGTATTCTCAAGTTGGATTGTAAATGAGGTTGTACGCTCCTTTGAACATATCTCATCTTTTATGAATTAATAGATGTGGAATTAAAATGGTTTGTTGTTCTTATTTCGGAAGGTGAAATCTATTCATCTTAATTAAAGAAGATACTAGGATGAGTGTAACTAGTCCGCAATTCTCTTACTCAAGGAGAGGTTAAGAAGAAAAATATTTCGAAAGAATTTAAGCTTTGTACACGTCAGAAAAATTACATGTTCAATAATATAATTTGATCGCTCTAATAGAGTAGTTATATACATTTGTTTTTATGTTACCAAATCACAATATATAATTATATTAGTGTAACAGTCATATGCAGTTAGCAATTAAATGAGCGAATTGTGTAAATAATGGATAAATTTTAAACTCATGTTGAAAATAATAATACCATATTATAAGTATGAAGATCAAACGTTGAATCTGAAAGACCAAAGTAACCCTATAAACTTAAGTGACTATGATACTGTAACGATCCGGTCGGTCGTTACGTAGAACTTGCATTAAAAATTACTTTTATTGACTTGTCATATGTTGGTTATACTGTTCTTGATGTGTTAGAGTTGGTAGGCCCGAAATCGGAATGGTTGTGGTGGGAATATAGCCATTTAGTCTTAAAAATAGTCTTAAAATGGGAAAAATCAACTGAGGGTTGACTTATTGGTAAACGACCCCGGAATGCGAATTATATGGCTCGGATAGCTTCGTTAGATGATTTGGGACTTAGGAGCATGTTCGGAATATTTTTGTGAGGACCGGCGTAGAATTAGGCTTGAATTGGCGAAAGTTAGTATTTCCGGTCGGCAGTAGAAATTAGGGTATTGGGGTCGGAATGGAATTCCGACAGTTGGAACAGGTTCGTAATGTCATTTTGGATATGTTTGCAAAATTTCAGGTCAATCGGAGCTGTATAGAATAGTTTCGGCATCGTTGGTAGATTTTAGAAATTTCAAAGTTCTTAGGCTTGAATCCAGCGTGATTTTTGTGTTTTGATATTTTTTTTAGTGTTTCGAGAGTGCAACTAAGTTTGAATAATCAATTATGATATGTTGGTAACTTTGGTTGGGGTCCCGAGGGGCTCGAGATTGATTTCGGGTGGTTAACGAGCATTAAAAATTATTGTTATTGACTTGTCATAGGTTGGTTATACTGTTCTTGATGTGTTAGAGTTGGTAGGCTTAAAATCGGAATGGTTGTGGTGAGAATTTAGCCATTTAGTCTTAAAAATAGCCTTAAAATGGGAAAAGTCAACTAAGGGTTGACTTATTGGTAAACGACCTCGGAATGCGGATTTTATGGCTCGGATAGCTTCGTTAGGTGATTTGGGACTTAGGAGCGTGCTCGGAATATTTTTGTGAGGACCGGTGTAGAATTAGGCTTGAATTGGCGAAAGTTAATATTTCCGGTCGGCAGTAGAAATTAGGGTATTGGGGTAGGAATGGAATTCCGATAGTTGGAACAAGTTCGTAATGTCATTTTGGATATGTCTGCAAAATTTCAGGTCAATCGGAGTTGTTTTGGATAGTTTCGGCATCGTTGGTGGATTTTAGAAATTTCAAAGCTCTTAGGCTTGAATCCAGCGTGATTTTGGTGTTTTGATGTTATTTTTAGTGTTTCGTGAGTGCAACTAAGTTTGAATAATCAATTATGATGTGTTGGTAACTTTGGTTGGGGTCCTGAGGGGCTCGGGATTGATTTCGGATGGCTAACGGACATTTTCGGGCCGTTAACGGACATTTTCGGGCCTTAGAGAATTGCTGGTTTTTTTGGTTTTTGTGCAGCAGGAAATCCTTCACTGCGATCGCGTGAGGAGAGACGTGATCGCGTAATTCAAATTGTGAGGGGCAGAATTTTGCTCTCTGCGATCGCATAAGTGTGTTCGCGATCGCAGAGGTTGAGCAGTGCGATCGCGTGGAGCATGTTGCGATCGCGTAGTGTAAATGAGGGGGTGCGTGAGTGGGGCAGTTGGTCATCACGATCGCGTGAATAGGGATGTGATCGCAGTGGGCTGGAAATTGGAGCTCCGCGATCGCGTGGCTAAGTTTGCGATCGTAGAGAAATATTTTTGGGCAGCTGAGAAATTGTGCTTCGCGATCGCGATGTGGGTCCTGCGATCGCGATGAATAAAGAACTGGGCAATATTTAAACAAACCCTCCGCGACCATTGGACCTTTTAACACCCTTTTTGTACGAACAGAGAGCTTTGGGGCGATTTTGGAACATGGAAATCAGTGTTCTCCATTGAGGTAAGTGTTTTGATCATTAAAACTCGTTTATAGGTGACTAAGGAACATAATCTCATTGTTTAATTCATGAAAATCAGTAGAAAAATATGGGGTTAGGGCTTGAGATTATGAGACCTTTAGGGATCGATTTGAGGGGTCAAACGAACTCCGATTTTAGCGTTCTTTTTATGTACGGACTCGTGAGATGATGAAGAATATTTTGGTATAAGGTTTGTCGAGTTTCGAGACACGGGCCCAGGGGTCGGATTTTGACCAATTTTGGATTTTTGAGCTAAATTTGATATTTTTCGATTGGAATTTATTCCTTAAGCATAAATTGATGATAAAAATCTGAACTTGGTAGATTTGGAGCACTCAGAGGCCGAATTTAGAGGCAAAAGTACTGCAGAATAGTATTTTAGCCGATTTTGAGGTAAGTAACGTTTCCAAACTTGGTTCTGAGGGTTAGAAACCCCGAGCTAAATGATTTATGACTATTGCTGAGGTGACGCACATGCCAAGTGACGGGCATGCGGGCATGCACCGAGTAATTGTGGCCTGACTTATCCCATGGCACCGCTTAGTGATTATTCCATGATGACATTTGTGCTTCTATTAATGTGGTAATTGTGAACATGTTAGAAATCATGTTAAGTATAAATGCTAGGCTTCACGCCGAAAATGCTGAGACCCGAGTGGTCGTATATTGCTGTCTCATTTTGTGATTATTTGATGTCAATACTCAGTCCTGTTATAGCATATCACTTCATATCTCAGTCTCAGTATTGTTAGTTACATGCATACTTATCATTGTTTCGGGATGATGGAGGAATTTGTGATCCATGTGAGTGAGACTAAAGAGTAATGACTGAGTGAGGCCGAGAGCCTGTTATTGAGAGAATTATGAGATCGGATTGCACATCGCAACGATATTAAATCATGCCTTCGTTGGCTTGATATGGCCCTTGGGCCACTAGGGCCCCTCCGGAGTCTTTTCACTCCCAGTGAGCGCATTGATGATGAGGGATGGATCTTCCCTGGGCATGGATCTTGTTCGAAACTGATGTTATGTGAGGGATGGATCTTCCCTGGGCATGGATCTTGTCCGAAGCTGATGTTATGTAAGGGATGGATCTTCCCTGGATATGGATATTGTCCGAGTGTTGTATTCCGGAGATGGATCTTCTCCGTGGGGGCTGGACTGGCCTTTTTCCTCAGTACAGAGTGATTACGGTCACCGGTGTTTATGCATATTCTAGGATGGAACTTCCTTGGGCCTGAGAGCCATATATAGTACTGAGTGGACTTCTATGGGAGAGTTGTGAGCACTACGTGCATTTTCACACTGTGACATGTTGGCATGTAAAACATATGGAGGTATATCTAGTATATTCTGTTGTTATTTTCTGATAAACTGTGAACATGCCTAAATTTTGTACGCTGATGATTTAATTATTGAGGTTTAGTCCGTCACTACCTCTCAGCACATAGTTTGGGTTCGTTACTTCTGAGTTGGTGTACTCACGTTACCCCCTGCACCTTGTGCCCAGGTACACGGGACCCGGTAGTGGATATTAAGCAGCTGACAGAGTTTTCATTGGAGTTGTCGAGGTAGTAGCTGGCGATCGCGACCTCGCCTCCTCTTTCTTATTCTACCTGTTGTTCTTTATTTTGAGACAATGTTGTCCATTTCTCATTTTCTTTGCTTTATGTTATAGTAGCTCATGACTGAGTGACACTGGATCCGGGGTTGGAGGTTTTAAATTTAGTTTTTCAAATGTTGTTTTTAAACTTCAGATTCTTAGTATTATCAATAAAATCGTATTTTTACTGAAAATTGAATTTAGCTTAGTTAAAAAGAACGGCTTGCCTGGTTCCATGACAGGCGCCATCATGACTCCGAAATTGGGTCATGGCAGATAACCTTCAAAAAATTATACTTTTATCAATAAGTACAAAACCTTTTGGTTCCTCAACCTTTTTGCAATTAATAGTTCAAAATTCTTGTATAATTTTGCATAACTATTGAAAAGAAATTAATTTTGTTATGTTTCTATTATTGTCAGTCACTTCTTACTTAATTGTTCATAAAATTTTACAAATATTTAATTCTTCCATTTTCTTAAAAAAAATTTATCATGTACAAGTAAGTATTAATTTCTCTTTTTATTTGTTGCACAAATCATTTCGCCGAAACATCAATATGGAACAACTTCAAGAACAATATCTACAAAGAAATATTAGGTGAAATATACTGTCATATTATATGTTTGTAACTCATAACAACTAAATTTATATAATTATAAAATACACTTATCTAATTAAATATAATTATTGATCTTTGCATAGCTATCCAAATCAATTTGAGTTCAACGCTACATCTCTAAAACTATTTATTATTTTTAGCTTGTATTTTTTTCTTTTGAAATTTTGGTGTAATATTTTGCATGTTTTAATAATATTTTAATTTTTTTTTGTTGCTTGCACGGAATAACACTTGCACGTATTAATAAACTAGTACATCAAAAAGAAAATTAAAAAACAACCATCTTCATGCAATGCGCCACGCACAAATCCTACCCTAAATATCATCTTCATTATTTCCTTATTTGCTAGAGCATAAATGATACTTGTGTCGAATGTGCGCATAGCCTAAGTGAAAAAAAGAAACAAATATAACATCTTCAAGGTCATTTCACTGATGATGAACTTTATCACTTAACGACTTTATATCGTTCACGAGACGTTCAAAATTAGAGTAAGACGATCCACCTTCTTTCAAGCAATTCTTAGCAAAACTTGACATTTGATTTGCTCTTTCCAAGAATTCTTCTTTCTTAACCACCATCAAATCCTTCACCATTTTCTCAACTATTTCTCTATCACATGTATCCTTCATGTCTAACCCTAGTTTCCAAGCTGCTTCCACAAACCTACTATTCACTTGTTGGTCCATAAAATAAGGCCAACAAATCATTGGCTTACCTTCATATACAGTTTCGAGAATCGAATTCCATCCACAATGAGTCCAGAACCCGCCCACAGAAGGATGTGCCAATACTTCTTCTTGTGGAGCCCACCCTACAATATAACCTCTCTCTTTCGTACCCTCCACTAATTCCACAGGAATCTTGTTTTTCCAATCATCTCCGGCCACAGAATCCAACCGAATAACCCACAAGAATCTTTGCTTACTATTAACCAAACCATACCAAAATTCCATGAGCTGTTCTTTTGTCATTGTTGCTATACTTCCAAAACTCACATATATAACGGAGTTCGGTAGCTGATTGTTTAGCCAATTAATGCAACTTTTGTCTTCTTCAAATAAACTATTTGAAGATGGTGGCAATGAATTCTTTTCTTCACTTAGCTTATTCTTTAAATGTGCATGGAGTGGTCCAATTGGGTATATATTGGGACATACAGTTCGCATTTGAGAGAGAAGATCTCCATCTAGCTCTTCAAATGTGTTGAGTATAAGACCAAAAGCACGTGAATTTTCTTGACCCTCTGTTTTGTAGAGTTGGACATTTGAGTCTGTCAAATCGCCGGTGCGGCAAAAGTCCGGTAGGTCACGTCGCCGGAGAAAAGTTTCAGCTCCGGTCACACTTTTGATTGGCTCATCCAAGTCATCACCTGCAAATGTTCAGAGTTGTACAACATAGTTTAAGATTATGTGCTTAAAAATAGGCATTGATAGATTCGAATGAGAGTTGATAACATATTTATTTAGGAAACAAAAAAGTTTATGAAGTTGAGGAGGTAGGACTTTTACTAATGGCATGTTTGGATGGTCGTTACCCATGATTTCATAATATATAGTATCATATTGTATTGTACTGTATTAATAAATATAATATTTAGATATACTATAGTATTTGATGTGGTTTAATGGGTAAATGAAATAAGTAGCCCCGCATAAACACCAAATCCGTGGTTATAAAATTTGAGTTTTTTTAATGGTTATATAATAACAGAGTTATAACGGGTTTACAACACCATACAGTATAACTTTAAGAACAATGAAAACAAATATGGTATCAATGAAAACAATCCAATAATGAACCGCAGGAAACAACCATCCAAATTACATGGGATAAGAGAATTTATTATCTATTATATATACATAAAAAATAACTTTATATATATGGTGTAATTTTTTGAGGGAGGGTTCCGCCCTTGTTTTATGTACTATGTAGCTCGAGTGTAAAGCAAAGAGTTCAAGAATCTATCCTATATTAACTCATAGAAGAATCAATTGTCAATGACAAAAAAGTATAATGGAAGCTGCTCACACTAGGTTTGACCCTACTAGTCAGAGACATGTAGCTAACTGAACTACTCCGTTTCAATTTAAATCAGATAATTTAAATCGGCACGAAATTTAAGAAAAAAAAAGAATTTTAAAATTTATGGTATTAAAAGTTTAAGGGTTGTGGGACCAGATATTGTATGATTATAAAAGTTTCTCATTAAGGATAAAATATATAAAATGAAGAGTTTAAAGTTGAATTATTTTCAAATTTAAAAATATCATTTATTTTATAACAGATTAAAAAGGAAAGTATCTTGTCTAATTTGAAACGGAGAGAGTAATATTTTTAATATGAAATGTAAATATATATGTGAAAAATCACGCATATCTAAATCTCAAATCTCAAAGAACAAAATAAAGTCAATATTAAGAATTTAACACGATAAATTCATCAAGTTTAAATCATGAAAACACATCGGTGACTAGTTATAGAGTTTAGAAAGATTTACTAACCTTTGAAAGGAAATTCACCAGATTCAATGAGTTGAGGAAGGCAAAAGAAGATCCAAAGACAACACGGGCTAATAGTACGAATACTAAAAATAGGAATCCCAATTTCATTAGCAACATCACAAGTAAATCCCAAAACTCCATCAGCAATAATACAACTAACTTCTCTTCTTTTCCCATCAGAACTAAGCCAACCAGAAGTCAACATATCTTTAAACAATGGCTTTGTTTTACACTTCAAAGAATCAAATAACTCCATATATTTACTACCTTTACGTGGATGATCTTGAGGTAAACCATCTGAAATTGTCTTGATTTGAAAACCAGGAAAACGTTCAAATCTTGAACTGATATTTGTATGAGAAACAAGACGATTGTGGATATTTTCAGTTAAAAGAAAAGTAATATGTAGGCCTGAAAAACAAAGAAGTTCAGCAAGTTTGAACGTGGAATTTACTGGACCTTGTAATGGTAAAGGGAAGATTAGAACATGAGGAGGAAGTGATTCTTGATCCATTTTTTGATGGAAAAATGGTGAAATGGTGGTTTGGTTTGTGGAATATTTGGATCTTAAATTGATGGTTTTCGTTTGACTAACTTGAGTTATGAGAGGGAATGATATATTTGTCAAGCTGGTAGAAATTAACATCATTTTATCTTCTACTTTGTGAATATAATAATCTGACTCACTAGTGCATTGTCTAGTCTTCAGTCACATGAAAATAAATCTTGAAGATCATGTTCACATATTAAACATTTTTTTATGGCAAAGTTTTATAATATATGTATTGATGAAAGACAACCAGTTTAATAAAATAGTTGAGATGCGATCGAACTATTATAAAAAAATAATAATAGTTAAAGTAACGATAAAATTATCTTTGTGTAATTTATAAGTCAGGAGTACGAACCGTATAAACAATCACTAATTATTGCATTAGTCTACATCACATTTTTAGAGTGCGATTATTTTTGAATTTTACCTGAATATAAATATTTTGTGCACCGAGAGATCGTTTGGTCTGTATAGAGATTGATGATTAGTGCTTTTCTTTTTCATTGGGGAGAAGAGTAGGTGACATTTCTATTACTCCGATGTCCCTTTAGTTCAATAAAAAATTATTAAAGAATAAAAAAATCTTGATGCCTTTATTGTTTGTCTTGTCTATATGCAGAAGAATATGCTTGATCTTCTTTATAAATTATCAATGGTTCTGGACCACAATTAAAATATCATTTAAAGAGTGGTGCTAGAAATCTTGCATCTAGCTCCTCTCAATCTCCTATTCTTTTTAATTCTTCAATTTCGTTCTTTGAATTAGTGTGTCTTAACCATGATTAATTTGGTAGATATGGACATATTTAATTCTTTCAATATTGGTAAGAAAATATCAACCACACTAAAGCAATTAACATATGACATTAATGTCTTCATTTCATGAATTATTAGTTGCTCATAGGCTTTTGTATTTATATTCGATTTTGGGGTGACAATTGAACCTGCAATCACTTTACAAAAAATATTTACAAGTTTACTCATTATACGATCAACTTCAGACTTATCAGGTCTGAAGTTTTAAAAAAATTAATCTAAACTGAAGCCAAATAGGTCTAAGTGCAACCAAACGTTTTCCTTCACTTTAGGCCAATAAGTCTGAAGTGAAAAATTGCACTTCGGATGCACTTAAGATCAAAGATCTAAAGTGCAACAAACGTTTCCTACACTTAAGGCCAGTAAGTCTGAAGTAAAAAATTACACTTCAGGTGCACTTAAGGCCAAAAGGTCTTAAGTGCAGCCAACGTTTTCATGCACTTAAGGCTAAATAGGTCTGAAGTGCAAATTGCCCAGAAACAGAAATTTGTTCGTCGAATTTGAACAATCCAAATATACGATTTAATACCTTAAATCTACTCTAAATGAGCTCAAATTTGAAACATAACCTCCAAATATCATCAAGAACAAACCCCAAACATCAATTTATCAAAAAAAAAAAAATCTAACGAACTCATTTTGCAATTTTAAAAAAAAAGAAACCCTAAGCAATAATAAAAAAATAAAACGCCACAATAGCTCATCACTGTAAAACATCATAAAGTACCTTAAAATATGTTCACAAACACCATATAAAATCATTGTTACCCGAAGAAGAAGAAGAAGAAGAAGAAGAAGAAAAATGCTTGAATTTGTTTAAACGGTGGGTACAAATTAAAAAAAAAATTAAAGTGTGTACAAGTTAAATGGAAGAGACCATATAAGACGCCTCGTGCAATTTTGCGTTGCTCAGAAGTTTATGGGCCAAACAAAATCGTATATGGTAAAAATATTTAGGACTCGTCTTTGATTTCAAGTACTTTTACTACGTACTATATTATGATTTTTTGTTAGGGAAACTTACACAAATGTCCCAAATAAGTCTCAACTTACCAATCTCTAGTCATTAGTCATAGACTTACCAAAACTAGCCAAGCACATATAAAAATTAAAAAACTAAATAAATAAGGTTCTCTCTCTCAAAGAATCACATGCAAAAATCTCCTTCCATTTGCATCTATACCTGCTTTTTGTGTTACGTTTTAACTTGTGCCCGCTTTACAAAAAAAAAATGCAAGTGTACCCGCTTTTTCGCATAACTTCAGCATATGCGGCTGAAGTGGCAAAGGCAATCACGCAAAGCTTCAGCATTCTAGTAGACGGGCCTGGAGTAGCAAGTGTGCTGAACCAAGTGTGCTGAAGCTTTTATTTGTAATTGATGAACTTAAGCATAGTAGCTGAAGTTTTGTTCTCTATTTGCTGAAGTTTTTGTTTAACTTGTGCACGTCTTAACGCAAAGCTTTTGTTTATAATTGCTGAAGTTTTTGTTTTTGTAACTGGCGAACTTCAGCTCTAGAGCTGAGGTTTTTGTTTTGTAACTGGCGAACTTCGGCTCTATAGCTGAAGTTTTTGTTTTTGTAACTGGCGAACTTTAGCTCTAGAGCTGAAGTTTTTGTTTTGTAACTAGCAGACTTCAGCTCTAGAGCTGAGGTTTTTGTTTTGTAACTGGCGAACTTTAGCTCTAGAGCTGAAGTTTTTGTTTTGTAACTGACGAACTTCAGCTCTAGAGATGAATTAGCTGAAGTTTTGTTCTCTATTTACTAAAGTATTTGTTTAACTTGTGCATGTCTTAACGCAAAGCTTTTGTTTGTAATTGCTGAAGTTTTTGTTTTTGTAACTGGCGAACTTCAGCTCTAGAGCTGAAGTTTTTGTTTTGTAACTAGCAAACTTCAGCTCTAGAGCTGAAGTTTTTATTTTTGTAACTGGTGAACTTCAGCTCTAGAGCTAAAGTTTTTGTTTTTTAACTGGCGAACTTCAGCTCTAGAGCTGAAGTTTTTGTTTTTGTAACTGGCGAACTTCAGCTCTAGAGTTGAAGTTTTTGTTTTGTAACTGGCGAACTTCAGCTCTGGTAAACATATTTATGGCAACCATCCCATGAACTGAAAGTTCATAGCAGCACCAACAGCAGAAGAAGAAAGAAGAAGAAAACGAAGGAGGAGAAGGAGGAGGAGAAAGGGGACTGAAGTTATTTAAAAAGTGGGTACAAGTTAAAAGTTTTTTAAAAAAATAGTACAGGTTAAATGGGGGCGACCAAATAGGGCACCCCGTGTAATTTTTACCATATTTTTAAGCATGATTAGCAACATTAGATGCAAGACCGAACGGAAATTTCATGGATGAGGTAGCAAATAAGGTGATGAAATTCAAAAATAATATATACAATATTTCAAAAATCTAAGCAAAAAAGGAACTTTTTCAATGAGTATAATTGAAATTCATTGAAAACATATAGATAAGTCAATACACAAAATTTGAGGAAGATTGGAGGTGTTTTGGACTGGTTTCGTATCAAAATTCATAATTAAATCGAGTCCAAAAATTCTTCTGCGACACATGTATCACGCATATATCTCACACACAGATATACATGTGATACACAATTGATACAAATATGATACATATGTGATACGCAAATGATACACAGTGTGATACACATCATTTTTTATGTTCAGTTTTTACTTCTAATATTCAATTCAAACCACCTCAAAACTTCACTAAATTATCCCAAAACTGAGATTCAAGCTCCTTAAGATGTACCCAATCTATTCTAATAACACCCACTCAAATGAAAGTAAAAATTTGACCTTTTTTGCTACAAATAGCTAATTGGCTAATATTAATAATATTTTAAAAATTGGTCAATTTTTATAATAAACTGCTTGTAAATTGACATAGCTGATAGTTTCCCTTTTTCTTATTATGTAATTTTCGAGTATATTGTATTTTATTTCCGAAAATGAGAAAATGGCGTCCCATTCAAATGAAAATATCTTAATGGTTGTACTTTAATTTTCATCATTCCCCTTCAAAAAGAAAGTGCTTATCCTTTCATAAATGGGCCCCGCATAGAGAAATTTTGAGAGGAATTTTCAGAAATGACTATTGTTTAGTGTCTATTAATTTTCTATAGCTATTATATACATAATTACTTTCTGTAGCTATCTTTCAGTTGTTATAGTAATGTACTCGAGCTACTGTATTCATGAATACAGTAACAAAATCGGCTAAAAAATAGGGTAGTCCAGCTGTCAGCCGTTGTATTCATATGTATTCATACCATGTATTCATGAATACAACGTAATAATAGGTATATCCAGTTGTTTAATAACATAAGATGCTAATTTAATGAGATACACTCCTAATATAACTCACCTAAATCAATAATCACACACACCATTATCTATCTAATTCATGAGAAGATTTATCAGACGCTAAACACCGAAAAACAGAGCATTCTTCAGAGTTTCAGTCCCTTTTTTTTCCCTCACATTGTTCGAGGTTCATAATAAACCTAGTGCTTGTATTCGATTTTCTGTATATGAATACATCATGTATTTATGCCGGATACAATTTCTAATAGTAACCTACTGCGTGCATATTTCATAATAAACATAGTGCTTTTATTTTGTTGTATCTAACAGTTGTGCTCAATGTATTCAAATTTATTTTTGTATACACAATATTTTATTTATTCCTAATACATGGTATTACTGCTTTATTGAGTATATTTCATTGGTTGTATTCATTGATTTTCTATTTGTATTGAGAGTATTTTACTGTATTGTTGTTTTAAAATACAAATGGATACAGTTAGGTTAATAGTATAGATGAATATAGTTAGATTGAATGCATAACTAATTGATGAATAACATCAGTATGATAGAACTAACAATGTATTTAAAAATGTTGTTGTATGAACTTAAATACAACAGTCAACAATCACTGTACAAAATAAAAATCAGTGTATGGCTTATCGAATACATGTAAATATATTTAAATACAAGAAGAGAAAACCAGTGTACACAATAAAAATCAATGTATTCTGACTCGAATACATATAGAATTAGGGTCATTGCATATTTCTGTTCTACAATGGTTGCTGATGAACCTGTAAATACAGGTTCCTCTTGAGTGATTTGCAAATCGAAAGATGACCCTTCGAAATTGAGTATTTTAGTGGGTATTCTGCAGAAAACAACCTAACAAAGCTTTTATAGTATCGAAAGATGGCCCTTCGAAATTGAGTGCTTTAGTGGGTATTCAACAAAAAATCCAACAATGGTGAATAATTTAAAAAATTGTTGAAGAAAAAAAAGAAGCTTTAACAGGTCAAAAACCCAAAAACCTTAACACTTACCAATACTTTTTGGAGCAAAAAATATTTAAAATTGAGGGAGACACTTGCGCGGATAAAGGAGAGAGCTGGGGAGAGAAATTTGGAGCAAAAGATATTGAAAATGGCCATGGCAACTGCTAGGTCTCCATGTCGCCTAAGAGAGAGGAGAGAGAGATCGTGGAAAGAGAAATAAGATACTATGTGCTGATTTTGGGAGAGAATAAACTGAAAGAATGAGAGAGAAAAATATTAGACAACACTGTAGGAAGTGACAATAAATACATATTTTGCTATAAAATCTAAAAGGTAGCTATAGAAAATAATAGTTTAAAAAGTTTTTTATTTATAATAAATAGAGTATAAAGCTTTGCTATAGGAAGTAAAATTTTCAATTTTCAATGGGCTCAACTTAAAGCTAAAGCGAAAATTTTTTGTGCTTTTTTCATTTTTAGCGGGAGAAATTAAAAAATAGCCCGATTTACAAGTGGTCATTCAAAAATAGCTACAGTTTCAAAAGTAACCGAAATTTAGCCACTTTTCGTGTAAAGATAAATCTGAACGAAAACACTGTTCAAAATCCGGAAAATACTCCAGCATAATATACTAGAATTCCAGCAAAGTATACTAGTCCAACATAATATGCTGAAACTTCATACACATGTGCTCGAATCTCCAGTATATTATGCTGGAACTTTTCGAGTGTTGGAGTTCCAGCATATTATGCTGGAACTCCAGTATATTATGCTGGACCGGTCTCTGTTGCAGCAAAATAGTGGCTATTTTTCAATGACTTGGCAAATATTGGCTATTTTTGAATGACCAGTTTGAAAACTGGCTAGCCCGTGCTATTACACCTTTTAGCCCACGTCAGAAACTATTTACATTTGGTAGTCGAAAAATACATAATACTTGTATAATTTGTGTATAATATATATATATATATTGTGAGCACGTGATTTTTACCTATCGTATAATCCTACAAAATCTCGCTAAATTAA
>ML359710.1:0-109413 GCA_005239505.1 Nicotiana paniculata
TTACGAGAGAATTGATCGCGTAAAAGTTGCGTATTCTAAAGACTTGATTGATATTTTAATTCCCTGTGGGATCGACTCTAGGCATAATACCCTGGATTATATTTGCAGTGCCCACTTAGTTTTTTATTAGACATAGTTGAGCGTGATCAAGGAACAAAGAAATTGCTTCAGTTAAAGTGTTGTAGCGAAGTCATCACGTTGAGGAAGCCATGTGGGAAGTGTAAAATGAAATGAAAAAAAAATATCCCTATTTGTTTGAATAAGTCTAGTAGTGATCGTGCGAATTGTCATCTCTAAGCAATTATATGTTAAGTTCAGTTTTGTGCACAAGCACCCCATTTTCCCCTAATTTCTCTACTATTGTAACTTCTCAAGTTGTGCCATAATTGTGTATGATGTGACTATTTGAGTAATGTGCAACCCCTTGGAGTAAATGAAATTATGTGAAACTCATGTGATGGTTAAATGATTAATTGAAGTGTATATGACATGTTGAAGTAATTGAATTATATGGGACTTGTCGAGGTGACCAAATTATGTGCAAGACCATGAAGTAACTAGTTATGTGTGGAATTGGTTAAGAACATGTGTTTCGGGGGCTCTCTGTCAGGTAGATAGGCCTAATTACAGAGGAAACTCTAGCGAAATTTTCAGAAATATCGGAGTTAGTAAAAATTGGGGGTTGGCATATTGTGTTTCCAAAACCAAATGATTTCCCGATCCTCATTCGAGGACGAATGATTTTTAAGTGGGGGAGTATGTAAAGACCTGTAAAATTTCTATGTCTAAGATAATGCCCGAATAGAACCATGCTTTGTTATATCTGTAGAAATTCTTAAAACGGTCCTATTTTGAGTAAAAGTATCCCAGAACTTGAAAGATTAAATTTTCCAGAAATTGCGTGTTATGCACGCAATATGCGATCACATAACAGGTATGCGGACCGCATAGTGGTCGCATACCTGGGCAGTGTGGTTCCCATTTTGGCCCATTTGGAGGCCAACTATGCGACAGGAATGCGGACCGCATACGATCGCATTCTTGACCGCATCTCTATCTCGGGGCTCCTGTTTTGTAAATTTTAAACCCGACCCCCTATTTTATAAAACACCCCTTCCCTTCATTTTTAACGAATTTCTGACAAAAAATAGAGAGAGAAGAAGAGTGTTCTTGAGAGAGAAGGTTTCAACATCATCCAATTTGATTTTCCAAAATCACTCAAGCCCGGAAATTATTGAGTTATTGTCATCTTCTTCACTCAAAGAGGTAAGTCTTCACCCTATTTCCCCAATTTCTCAGATTTTGTGTAGGAATAAAACACACATAGGTTGGTTTTGAAAATAAAAAGTGAAATCTTGCATGCATGTGAGTTAAACCCCGTAATCTAGTAAAGGGAAAACAAATTTGGGTAATTATTCTCAAAAGGGGGTTAGTAGTCTAAGGGGTCACATAGTGTTTGATAAAATGCTCAATTGAGTACAAGATTCCTAATTCTAAGTGAAATATGTAACATGTTGGAATAGATTTATGGTTCTAGACGGTCCGGTGAATTGTGACAGAAATTAAAAAGGGGACGACTCGAGGTATGTTTGGCTAACTTTAATCTTTGTAGAGTCACCTTGTTGGTGTCCGAACATTTGGTATGAGCTTCTTGCTGAGTATATGTGAATTGATTGTCCGGTTGTGTTGAGGAGTGAGATTTCATTCTCTGATTTTCTTAGTCAACTATCGTGATAATTGAAATTGTGAAAGGTGATTTCTATGTGATTGCTCTATCATGTGCAATGTTCGTTAAATGCTTGAGTATATTGGTATTGAAGAATGGTAATAACCTCAAATGTGTAAATGTATCTAAGTGATAAAGGCTGTGTAATAAGTGATGAAAGGGAGTTGTGAATTGATCTAATTGAACTAAATAACCATGGAAATATCGTATATGACTCATTGTTGGCAAGGTTTATTGTGGCTTAACTTCACATGGATTATTGGTTATAATGAACTTATATTCTTATTGATGAGCATCTTTGTGGTTGAATTAATAGATGATAAAGAACATTGTTAACACATGATTGTTTGGGTGTTATGAAATTGTACTCTTGATGATATGAAGCCCTGTGATTGAATTGTGGGATGTTATTGTTTGCTATGGAATGTGATAGTACGGTGGGGTCGGGTTGCACGTCGAAACACGAAGTAATAAGGGTGGAGAGGTAACAAGGGTGGAGTGTAAAATGTAAGGTGGGATCGGGTTGCACGCCGCAACAGAAATGTAAGGTGGGATCGGGTTGCACGCCGCAACAGAAATGTAAGGTGGGATCGGGTTGCACGCCGCAGTAGAAATGTAAGTTGGGATCGGGTTGCACGCTGCAACAGAAGTAATAAGGGTGTATGTGATTGTGAGAAGCAATAAGGGTGGAGTATGATGGTAAGATGGGATTGGGTTGCGCGCCGCAACAAGGGAAACAATTGAAATAAGAAACTGTGGAAACCTCATTAATGATTCTCTGTATCTCTATGCAATATTTGTTTGGGTTTCTTTAACTGCCTCATATATGTGTATTGTTTGATTTTACATAGAGTAAAGCCTGTTTATACATACTAGTACTATTCAATGGTACTAACGTCCCTTTTGCCGGGGGCGCTACATCTTTTACATGGATGTAGGTGGGTCCATAGCAGGTAGCTCAGTTTGCCGTTAGTGGTGCCTCCTCTTCATCTTTTAGCAAGTGCTGGTGAGCCCCACTTCCTCCCGGGGCCGTGTGTAATTCATGCCATCTCTTTTGAGTCTGTTATGTATTGTAAGGTATAGCTGGGGCCTTGTTGCAAGCAAGTATTGTATAAACTCCTAGTATTCGTAGAGGCTCCGTAGTCATAATATGGGTGTATATATGTATTTTGAGTAGAAACCATACGTATTCGGAATCGTGGCCCGTATTGGAAAGTTATGTATGTATTGTGTATGTTTTGGGAATCAATTGTTGAAATGCTAAAAGATAAATGAACTTAAGTTTGTAAATCCACGCTTAAATCCTATGTTATTATTTCATATGGAATATGGTGCATCGTATATACGGGGAAACATGTTGGCTTGGAAATTCAATCCAGGTCCGCTTGACCGGGTTCACCCGGTTAGGTGCCGGTCTCGTCCCTCGGTTTTGGGGCATGAAAATTACACAGTGCCCGTCGCAGCCCTTCAGTTTGAGTCGTGACAAAATTGGTATCAGAGCAGTTCTATCCTAGGGGTCTACAAGCCGTGTCTAGTAGAGTCTTGTTTATGGGTGTGTTGTGCACCACACTTATAAGAAGGAGGCTACAGGGCATTTAGGATTGTATCTCTTTCTTCTTACTCTAGATTGTGTGGTAGAGCTTAGTTGTAAGAAGTTAAACTCCTGAATTCTATTATTCATTATATAATGATGCCCATATAGAAAGACACTTGGTAAGAGATTGAATGTGACTGTGGAAGAGTTGAGTCAGAGGAACTCAATTTTGCATCATGCTTATGATGAGTAAATGTGAGGTCTTCCGCAGATCATGTGTGTACTAAGATGTGTAAGTTTCTTGATAAGGAGCTCTAAGGAAAGAATATCTATCCACCCATATGGTAAAAAGAAATAAGAGAATCAGAAGGTAGATACAAGTTTCAGCAAGTAAAAGAAGCAAGATGAAGAAGGGCATGAGGTACATAGTTAATAAGGATTATCGGTATTTATAATTATGGCAGAGAAATATAAGCATTATAAGTAACTTCTAACAGTAAAAGAGATATATACAATTGACCATACCTATCTCAATTATGCCCTATGGGAGCTAACAGATATAATTTAAGAGAATGATAGGATATCAGGATCCAGCTGGGTTATTGTAAACCGAAATTGTGGATGGATTGTTATCATTATGTAACATCTTTTAAGGGTAGTGTAGGGCATCGTAATAGTCCTCATTGGGAGATCACTAGATGGTGTACTCTAGAATAATACAGTCGGATACGAATACTAGAATGTTCAGAAAGTTCAGAAGATAGGCACTGGAATCCTAGAAGGGGTGGATGTTTACCTTAGTATGACTCCTACCCCTAGTAAAGAGGGAATGTTAGTCGACCCAAGAGCCAATGGGATGGTGCAAGGGGATCTAAAATCGAAAGATTATTTTTTTGAGATTTTCAGAATAAGGTAATAGACAGAGATATTAGCAGGAGAATAAGATGATAGTAAATGAAGTGTTATGAGTAAGATGTGATAAATGAGTGATAATAGTAAATCAAAATATGAAGGATGACAGAGTCTATAGTCAAGTGAAGGAAAAGACAAGAGGAGACATGCCTTGAGACAATAAAAGTGTAAGCCCTAAAGTCATATCCTCATTTCGAGAAATGATTTTGTGAGTCCAACAAGATTACTAGAAGGAAAAGTTAGACCCCTGAGTAATATAAATTAGTATGGAATAGTAAACAAGATAAAAAAAATCGAACATGAATTAGGGATCGAAGGGATTGGTACTAGTCGGCATCATTAGAATTACAGAGATCGTGTTTCTACAATAATAGAATGAACAACAGAAGAATAAGATTTAAAGGTCATTCACGAAGATACTTCCCTAACGTATGCACTATGAGCAGAGTTAAGCTTAATGGACTAATTGTGCAGGTTACACAAGAAGTCACCCTTGTGCATAAGAAATTCAATTATCGATTCCCGAGAAGAGAGGAGCCGTGGTGGTCCCCCCGGACCGCCCGGATCCCACAAGTGAATCGACATTTGGATCTACATTGGATCTCACCTGAATCGGTGTAGAAGGGTTACCGCAAGGCGATTGATATGTCAGTGAAGATGTGAAAAAATGCCAAAGATGATGAGATAACTATGTAATAGTAAAGAAAGAATGCGGTAAAAAGATGAAAGGAATGAGATTGCATTTATTCAAATCCTGCAGATATAATATGACTCCAGAACATTATGCAAGCATGACGTCGGGGAGAAGAAATAAGGGTTTCACACTCGATAATATTGATAAATAAGTGGGAATGAACACTTGATACATAAGGAGCCTGTATGAGAGGTAAGTTAAGACAAAAGACATAACCCAAGAGGCGTTACATGAAATACAAATATGAGAGTGGACCAACGAGTAGTCTGTAGTTGATTTAGGAAGAGCCTAGTTATGGCTAGACAAGAGGATACAGACAAATCAGCAGATTGTGCAAGATAAACATAGCGAACCCCATCATAAGGAATTTAGTCTCGCAGATACGAGATCGCAATTTTGAAAAATTTTCAGATAGAAATTGGGATAGTTAAAGGTACCGCAAAAGTATTACAAAAATAAAAGATAGTGCTACTGGGAAGACAACCAAAAATTTAAGTTTAGAAGCAACCCTACGAGCACAAGGGTGCAGAGGTAAGTAATTAAGGATAAAGTAAGAAGATCAAAAATTCCTTCGGGTATATGATGTAATAAGTTCACAGCTTTACAAGAGTCGGAGGGTGTCCACTAAGTAGTACAACCTAAGCATAGTGTTGAAGAAGAAATGGTCTTGTAACAATCGTCTCACTACTATACTATATATACTCCATAAGAAAGTGGCACCTATCGTGGCTAATGAAAAAAAAATCAAATGTGATATTTGAGATCATATGAGTTACAGGGAATTCCAGTATTCGTGGGCACTAAGATAAGCCAAGGATTCATGCAACAAGTGGTAGAATGACCAGGAAAAGTAATTACTTACCTTTGCAGACAACTGAGAAGGCACGAAAGAAAATCTATGGTGCTAGCAAGTTAAAGAAAGGTTGCGAGTAGTATATATAGATATGTGTTGGTCGCAATCTAAAGTATCTTAGGGTGATAAGGTTTTTGGTAGATAGGAGTAAGGATAAGAAAATGTGAGTGAGAAGGAGACAAGAATATGTAAGTCCTCACGATTAAACCCATCGCTAATGGTTTCCGTAAGTTGTAGAAAGCTCGATACATCCTGAATGAACTCAGAGGAGTCTAAGACTAGGAGAAATTAGAAGAGATGAAATGATGCCCTAGTAGTAGAATAAGGGTGTAAGTTTTATAGATAAGAGGTTGACGTTTAGGCCTATGATTGAGTAATGATTTAAAGAAAAGGGGATTTCATGGATGAAACCGGATTAAAATACCCCATCCCCCCCCCATAGGATGAATCACATTGGTATGCTATGAAATATTACTGTCCCTAGGTGGATCAGGAAAATCACTTCAGATGTTCCTCGATGAGATGTGTGCCCTAGTGATAATATATTACATAAGGGGTTTCAAGTTATCAGTGGTAGATTATTGATCAACATTAAGGTGAATCAACAATAGATGGATGAAATTTACAAAGTATGAGATAAGATTAGGCTGTCATTGTTAAGATGAACATTAATGAGGAAGCACTAAAGGATTAGATTTATACATATAGGATAAGCAGCGAGAGAATAACCTGGAGTTTGGTAGCGGACTTTGGTAATAATAAACCGAAGTAAGAGTTATGGTATAGTATTACCTACCTAGTTGTAGTAAATACATAACCATAGGTAACCAAGACTATGAAAAAAAAGTATAGCAATAGTCATAAGTTCCATAAAGTACTGAGTGAAGAACATCAGTACACCTATAAATGCCTTGAGGGATAGCTTGTCTGTAACGACCCGGCAGGTCGTTATAACAATTAATGCCCCGATCCCCTATTTACCATTTCTCCCATGTCTAATTATGTTATTGGAACCTGTCGGTGCGTTGAGTGATGAAATACGGGGTGATTTTGGACACACAGTCCATAAATGTAGATCTTAGCATTAGAAATTTAGTCGTAGCTAGAGCTGTGTAAAGACGGATCTGGAATGGGATTTTGTCGACTCCGTTAGCTCTGTTGGGTGATTTCGGGGTTAGGAGCATACTCATAATGTGTTTTCGAGGTCGGTTGTAGATTTAAGCTTGAATTGGCGAAAGTTAGATTTTCGGGGAATTCGGCCGATAGGTGAGATTCTGATATCAGACTCGAAATGGATTTCTGGGAGCGACAGCAGGTCCATAATTTCATTTATGACCTGTGTGCAAAATCTGAGATCATTCGGATGAGTTTAGACGTGTTCGGCGTCGGATGTGAATTCTAGAATTTTCCTAAGTTCCTACGCTTGAATCAATGCATAATCGATGATTTTGATGTTATGAGACGTGTTCTTAAGGCTTGACCTAGTTTGAATAAGGTATTAGGGTCGGTTGGTGATTTTGGTTGAGCTTCCGGGGGGCCTCGGGGTTGTTTCGAATGCTTAACGGGAGAATTTGGAACTTATCAACTTGCTGAACCAGACCTTCTTCTGGTGTTTCCGCACCTGCGATGGTTTTCCCGCAGGCGCGGAAATGCAGGAGCGATAGGGCTGATCGCAGGTGCGATGGTGAGGGAATTGACCAGTGGTTGCAGGTGCGACCTAGGTTCCGTAGGTGCGGAACCGCAGGCGCGACCAAACGACCGCAGGTCCTGCCCCAGTGGACTTAAGTGAATTCCGCACCTGCGATGCTTTTTTCGCAAGTGCGGTACCGTAGGCACGGTGATCGGAACCGTAGATGCGAGATCCCTGTGTGTTTATTCCAAGAATCCGAGGGTTGATTTCGTAATTCTAAAAAAATCATTTGAGAGCTCGGGATTTGGCGATTTTCAGTGGGTTTTGAAGAGAAGGATCATAGGTTACGTTTTCTAATCCTAATTCCTTGTTAGACTATTAATCCCCGTTGTTTTCTTTAGTTTAATTATCAAAAATGGGGGAGAAACCCATGGGAACTTGATGAAAGTTTCCCAAATCGAAATTCGAAGAATTTAAGGGGGTTTTGGCATCTGATTTCGATGTTTCTGGTCGAGTGAGTTCGTGAGTGAATGGATGTCCGGAAAATATAACTTGTACTCGATTCCGAGACATGGGCCCGAGGGACATTTTGGTGAAAATTCGTAATTTCGCGTGTTAGCTTCGAATTTATTAGTTATTTTGATTTCTTGAAATGATATTTACATTATGCAATCGAATTGAATAGATTTGGCCACCCGGAGTTGGATACTCGTGGCAAGAGCGTGATTATTGGTTGATTAGCACAGTCGAGGTAAGTGGCTTGCCTAACTCTGTGTTGGGAAATTCCCTTGGGCATTTATAACTGATTTTTGACATAAAAACCCCGTGTACGTGAGGTGACGAGTACGTGCACGGGGTACTCTCAATAAATCCATTGTTTCATTTTATGATGTACTTCATCTTCAATTCCTATTACTTCTGTTATTGGTTAAACTGAGTAGTGGATTAAGATTCTATCAATTCCAACGATTTTACCTGATTTTCCACTTGTTACTATTATTTTTGAACCTGGGTTAAGTACCTTTCCTCTATATTTGCCAACTGTTTTCCCAAACTTTTGAATTACGGTATATCTAATATACATATCGCATTACATATTTATATTGGGACTGCAGGCTATGACTTGAGACTCTCCCTTGCATTGCATTGCATATTTACATAGGGACTGCGGGCTATGACCTAAGACTTTCCCTCGCATTTCATTGCGTATTTACATTGGGACTGTGGGCCGAGACGTGAGACTTTACCATGTATTGCATTGTACGACTATCTATTGATTTATATGTTGTGCAGAACTGAGATTTTCTAGTTCGTTCTTTCCGGTTCACTTTACATCCTGTTAATTATTAATGTTTTTATTTATCTGTTAATTATATCTGTTTATTATTGCAAACTCAGTAGAGACGTAACCTGACACTACTTGACTGGGGTTAGGCTTCGCACTTACTGGGTACCGAATGTGGAGTATTCACGCCCTTCTGCGCATGTTTTCTCATGTTCAGACCCAGGTTCTAGCGCACCGTTCTGGTCAGTAGAGTAGCAGATCTTCGAAAGACTTTGATGCATATCTGCAGCGTCCGCAGAGCTTCTGATTCCCCCCACCTATCTTAGCATAGTTATAGTTCGTATATGAGACTACACTTTCATTTCCAGTTTGTATATTGAACCATAGAGTTTAGCTTGTGATGTTGGTGACATTACGGGTTTTGGGAAGTACAAACTGTATATGCTGAGTAGTTACGTTATATATAGTTGATATCCTTTTTGTCTTTATTTTATTGATTCTGTTGCTTTCCGCATATTTCTAGGCTTACCTAGTCATAGAGACTAGGTGACGTCACGATACCTCTCAGAGGGTAAATTGAGTCGTGACAAGTTGGTATCAGAGCGTCTAGGTTCATAGGAGTCACAACATCACAAGTCGGTTTATTAGAGTCTTGAGGATCGGTGCGGAGACGTCCATATCTATCTTCGGGAGGCTATGTAACTGTTAAGAACAATCATATTCTTTGGAATTCCTTACCCTGCTGGTTACCGTCATCAAATTCTTAAACGCTATTATATTCTTGCTTGCAGATGGTTCGTACCCGTACTGGACGTACTGATGACCAGGCACCCGAGCCCCCAATCAGAGCCACCAGAGGCAGGGGTCGGGCAGGAGGCGAGCACGCGGTGCGGCCGGAGCACCGGCCAGAGCAGAGGCAGAGGAGCCCCCATCAGCTACAATTGGAGGGGCACAGGAGGTCCCTGCTGTCACTCCAGACCTCCATGAGACTTTGGCCCAGTTCATGAGTGCTTTAAGTACTCTGTCTCAGGCGGGATTACTCCCGATAGCCCCAGCTATATCCCAGGCCGGGGGAGGGACACAGACTCCCGTAGTCCGTATTCCTAAGTAGGGGGTTCATATAGGGCAGGTCCCAGAGTATATCTCCATGCCTCCTGCAGTCCCAGTTTAGCCTGAGGCTAGAGCAGCTGTATCTGAGTCTTAGCAGCTCCGTCTTGAGAGGTACCAGAAGTACCACCCACCTGATTTCAGCGGATTGGCTTCAGATGAGGCTCTGGGTTTTTTGGAAGGGTGTCATCGTATCCTTCGCACCATGAGTATTGTGGAGATGAGTGGGGTCTCTTTCACTACTTTCCAGCTGAGGGGAGCAGCTTATCAGTGGTGGCGTGCATTTGACCTTAGTAGTCCGGACGAGGCAGCCTCACTTACTTGGGCTCAGTTTTCAGAGATGTTTTTGCTCGAGTTTGTCCCTCAGAGTCTCAGAGATGCTTGGCGTGAAGTGTTTGAGAAGCTACGCCAGGGTACCTTGACCGTGTCAGAGTATGCAGTCCAGTTCAGTGACTTAGCACGACATGCACCAACTTTGGTTTCTACGGTCAGAGAGAGAGTCCGTCGTTTTATTGAAGGGCTCCATCCCAGCATTCATACTAGTATGGCCAGGGAGCTGGAGAAATATATGACTTAACAGCAGGCCATGAACATTGCTAGTAGAACTAAGAATATGTTGGCCCGGGACAGAGAGGAGAGGGAGGCTAAGAGGTCTCGAGAGACGGGTCATTTTTCAGGAGTTCGTACACATCCAGCATGCCATGGTAGGGTTTTTGTGAGCCACCCATTTCATTCAGCTCTTCCAGCAGCCAGCAGTATTCTAGCTCCTCCTAGACCTCAGGAGCCTTATTATGCACCACCGGTATCTCAGGTGCCTCTAGCTCGAGGTGCTATCACTGGCCAGTCCAGCAGGCCAGTTTAGAGTCAGCAACAGCCATTGCGTCCTTAGAGGGGTTTTTTTGGGTGTGGTGACCGTCGGCATATGATCAAGGATTTCCCTAGAGCGGGGAGGAGTGCACCACCTCAGACTTATCGGGGTGCACCCCCTCAGATTTATCAGGCTCCATGCCTTCCTCCAGGTCCTCCAGCTATTCTTCCAGCCCCAGCTGCTACCCAAGCAGCTCGAGGTGGAGGTCGAGGAGGTCGAAGTCGCCCTAGAGGAGGAGGTTAGGCCAGGTACTATGCTCTTCCGACCCGGTCCGAGGCCATGTATTCAAATTTAGTCATTACAAGTGTTGTTCCCGTTTGTCATAGGGATGCATCGGTATTATTTGACTCAAGCTCTAAATATTCATATGTGTTTTCCTATTTTACTTCACATCTGGGGATAGACCGGGACTCTTTGAGTTCCTCTGTTTATGTTTCTACTCCGGTGAGAGTTTCTCTTATTGTGGACCGCGTATATCGGTCATGTTTGATTACTATCAGTGGTTTTGAGACCAGAGCTGATTTGCTACTACTCAGTATGGTAGATTTTGATGTTATATTGCGTATGGACTGGCTGTCTCCCTATTATGCTATTCTCGATTGTCATGTAAGACCGTGACGCTGGCTAAGCTCGGATCTTCGAGGTTAGAGTGGAGAGGTTCCTTGGAGTATACTCCCTGCCGAGTCATTTCTTTTCTTGAGGCTCAGCGGATGGTTGGGAGGGGGTGTGATGCATATTTGGCTTATGTGAGATATGTTAGCACCGCAACCCCTACAGTGGAGTCAGTTCCAGTTGTCAGAGACTATTATGATGTATTTCCAGCTGATCTTTCGAGTATGCCACCTGATAGAGACATTGATTTCGGTATTTACTTGTTGCCGGGCACTCAGCCCATTTCCATTCCTCTTTATCGCATGGCTCCTCCTGAGCTAAAAGAGTTGAAGGAACAGTTACGGGAGTTGCTTCAGAAGGGATTCATCAGGCCCAGTGTATCACCTTGGGGTGCTCCGGTATTATTTGTGAAGAAAAATGATGGCTCAATGCGTATGTGTATTGACTACCGGCAGTTGAATAAGGTGACAGTGAGGAACATGTACCCATTGCCTCGCATTGATTATCTATTGGACCAGTTACAGTGTGCTAGAGTGTTCTCCAAGATTGATCTACGTTCGGGTTATCATCAGCTGAAGATTCGGGAATCGGATATCCCGAAGACTGCCTTCAGGACCAGATATGGCCACTATGAGTTCCTTGCCTGGGTATTATCGCCATTTTGTGGAGGGATTTTCATCCATTTCAGCGCCTATGAACAAACTGAACCAGAAGGGTAAACCTTTTATATAGACTGAGGAGTGTGAGGAAAGTTTTCAGAAGATCAAGACAGCCCTGACTACAGCTCATTTGTTGGTTTTGCCTACAGGTTCCGGATCCTATACAGTTTATTGTGATGCTTCGAGGATTGGCTTGGGAGCGGTGTTGATGCAGGATGGTAGGGTGATTGCCTACGCGTCTAGGCAGTTGAAGGTCCATGAGAAGAACTACCATGTTCATGATCTCGAGTTTGCAGCGATTGTTCACGCGCTGAAGATATGGCGTCATTATTGATATGGTATTGCCTGTGAGATATTTACGGATCACCGGAGTTTGCAACACATATTCAACCAGAAGGATCTCGCCAGCATAGGTGGCTAGAGTTGCTAAAGGACTATGACATCACTATATTATATCACCCGGGGAAGGCTAATGTGGTGGCCGACACCTTGAGTTTCCAGGTGGAGAGTTTGGGGAGTTTGGCATACCTTCATGCAGCTGAGAGGCCTCTAGCCTTATATGTTCAGTCCTTAGCCAGTCAGTTCATGAGATTGGATCTTTTTGAGCCCTGCTGAGTATTAGCTTGTGTGGTTTCTCGATCTTCCCTCCATGATCGTATCAGAGAGCGCCAATATGATGATCCCACCTTTTAGTTCTCCAGGATAGAGTCCGACAGGGTGATTCCAGAGATGTGACTATAGGAGAGGATGGGGTGATGAGGATGGAGGGTCGTATCTGTGTGCCTAATGTAGATGGTATTCGGGAGTTGATTCTTGAGAAGGCCCATAGTTCGCGGTATTCCATCCATCCGGGTACCACAAAGATGTACCAGGATCTGAGACAACACTATTGGTGGCGAAGAATGAAGAAGGATATAGGGAAGTTTTTAGCCAAGTGTCTCAACTGTAAGCAGGTCAAATGTGAGCATCAGAGACCGGGAGGGTTACTTCAGCAGATTGAGCTTCTATAGTTGAAGTGGGAGCGGATCACCATGGACTTTGTGGTTGGACTTCCTCGGAATTCGAGGAAGCATGATGCTATTTGGGTGATTATGAACCGGCTGACCAAATAAGCCCATTTCATTCCGGTACTAACTACATATTCATCGGAGAGCTTGGCTGAGATTTATATCAGAGAGCTTATTCGCCTCCACGGTATTCCAGTATCTATCATTTCAGACAGAGTTACACAGTTCACTTCACGATTCTGGAGAGCCGTTCAGCAGGAGTTAGGCACCAGGGTAGAGTTGAGCACAACTTTTCACCCTCAGACGAACGGGCAGTCCGAGCGTACGATTCAGATCCTCGAGGATATGCTCCGTGCTTGTGTGATGGATTTTGGAGGGTCATGGGATCGATTCTTTCCCCTTTCAAAGTTTGCCCACAACAATAATTTCCAGTCTAACATTCAGATAGAGCCATATGAGTCCTTGTATGGTAGGAGGTACAGGTCTCCCGTGGGATGATTTGGGCAGGGCGAGGCCCGGTTGTTGGGTACAGACTTGGTTCGGGATGCCCTAAACAAGGTGAAGGTGATTCAGGAGAGACTTCGCACAGCTCAGTCCAGGAAGAAGATCTATGCGGATCAAAAGATTCGGGACTTAGCATTTATGGCTGGTGATCGGGTTTTGCTTCGGGTATCGCCTATGAAGGGCGTCATGAGGTTCGGGAAGAAGGGAAAGTTAAGTCCAAGATTTATTGGCTCTTTTGAGGTGTTTCGATGTGTTGGGGAGGTTCCATATGAGTTAGCCCTGCCTCCCAGCCTAACAGGGGTTCATCCGGTGTTCCACGTCTCCATGCTCCGGAAGTATCATGGTGACCCGACTCATGTCTTGGATTTCAGCTCAGTCCAATTGGACAAGGATCTATCATATGTTGAGGAGCCTGTAGCTATATTGGACAGGCAGGTCAGAAATCTCACGTCAAAGGATATTGCGTCAGTGAAGGTTTAGTGGAGGGGTCAGCCAGTCGAGGAGGCGACTTGGGAGACCGAGCAGGATATGCGGAGTCAATACCCTCATCTTTTCCCAGCTTCAGGTATATTTCTATGCTCGTTCGAGGACGAACGATTTTCTTAAGAGGGAGAGGATATAATGACCCGGCCGGTCATTATAAGAATTAATGCCCCGATACCCTATTTATCGTTTCTCCCATGTCTAATTATAGTATTGGAACCTGTCGGTGCGTTGAGTGATGAAATCCGGGGTGATTTTGGACACATAGTCCATAAATGTGGACCTTTTCTTTAGAAATATGGCCGTAGCTAGAGCCGTGTGAAGACGGATCCGGAATAGGATTACGTCGACTCCGTTAGCTCCGTTGGGTGATTTTGGGGTTAGGAGCGTACTAGGAATGTGTTTTCGAGGTCGGTTGTGGATTTAGGCTTGAATTGGAGAAAGTTAGATTTTCAGCGAATTTGGCCGATAGGTGAGATTCTTATATCGGACTCGGAATGGATTTCCGGGAGCGACTGCAGGACCATAATGTCGTTTATGACCTGTGTGCAAAATCTGAGATCATTCGGATGAGTTTAGACGTGTTCGGCGTCGGATGTGATATCTAGAATTTTCCTAAGTTCCTAGGCTTGAATCTATGCATAATCAATGATTTTGATGTTATGAGACGTGTTTTTAAGGCTCGACCTAGTTCGAATAAGGTATTAGGGTCGGTTGGTGGTTTTGGTTGAGGTCCCGGGAGGCCTCGGGGTTGTTTCAGATGCTTAACGGGAGAATTTGGAACTTATCAACTTGCTGATCCAGACCTTCTTCTGGTGTTTTCACAACTGCGAAAGACACGCAGGCGCGATAGGGCTGATCGCAGGTGCGATGGTGAGGGAATTGACCAGTGGTCGCAAGTGCGGAATCGCAGGCGCAACCAAACGACAGCAGGTGCGGCCCTAGTGGACTTAAGTGAATTCCGCACCTGCGATGCTTTTTCCGCAAGCGCAGTGATCGGGACCGAAGGTGCGAGATCCCTGTGTGTTTATTCCAAAAATCCGAGGGTTGATTTCATAAGTCTAAAAAAATCGTTTGAGAGCTCGGGAATTGGCGATTTTCAGTGGGTTTTGAAGAGAAGGATCATAGGTAACGTTTTCTAGTCCTAATTCCTTGTTAGACCATTAATCCCCGTTGTTTTCTTTAGTTTGATTATCAAAAATGGGGGAGAAAACCATGGGAACTTGATGAAAGTTCCCCAAACCGAAATTCGGAGAATTTAAGGGGTTTTTGGCATCGGATTTCGATGTTTCTGGTCGAGTGAGTTCTTGAGTGAATGGGTATCCAAAAAATATAACTTGTACCCGATTCCGAGACGTGGGCCCGAGGGGCGTTTTGGTCAAAATTCCTGATTTTACGTGTTAGCTTCGAATTTATTAGTTATTTTGATTTCTCAAAATGATTTTTACATTATGCAATCGAATTGAATAGATTTGGACCACCCGGAGTTGGATACTCGTGGCAAGAGCGTGATTATTTGTTGATTAGCACAGTCGAGGTATGTTCCAGCGCACTGTTCCGGAGTCAGTAGAGTAGCAGATCTTCGGGAGACTTTGATGTATTTCTGCAGCGTCTGCAGAGCTTCTGAGCCCCCCAACCTATCTTAGCATAGTTATAGTTCGTATATGAGACTACACTTTCATTTCCAGTTTGTATATTGAACCATAGTGTTTAGCTTGTGATGTTGGTGACATTCCGGGTTTTGGGAAGTACAAACTGTACATGCTGAGTAGTTATCTTATATCTAGTTGATATCCTTTTTGTCTTTATTTTATTGATTCTGTTGTTTTCCGCATATTTCTAGGCTTACCTAGTCATAGAGACTAGGTGCCGTCACGATACCTTCCGGAGGGTAAATTGGGTCGTGACAATTTGGTATCAGAGCGTCTAGGTTCATAGGAGTCACAACATCACAATTCGGTTTATTAGAGTCTTGTGGATCGGTGCGGAGACGTTCGTATCTATCTTCGGGAAGCTATGTAACTGTTAAGAACAATCAAATTCTTTGGAATTCCTTATCCTGCTGGTTATCGTCATCAAATTCTTAAACTCTATTCTATTCTTGCTTGCAGATGGTTCGTACCCGTACCAGACGTACTGATGACCAGGCACCCGAGCCCCCAGTCAGAGCCACCAGAGGCAGGGGACGGGGCAGGGGGCGAGCACGCGGTGCGGCCCGAGCACCGGCCAGAGCAGAGGCAGAGGAGCCCCCAGCAGCTACAGTTGGAGGGGCACAGGTCCCTACTGTCACTCCAGACCTCCAGGAGACTTTGGTCCAGTTAATGAGTGCTTTCAGTACTCTGTCTTAGGCCGGACTATTCCCGATATCCCGAGCCACATCCCAGGCTGGGGGAGGGACACAGACTCCCGCAGCCCGTACTCCTGAGCAGAGGCCTACATCCCAGGCCGGGGGAGAGACTAAACTTTCATTTCTAGTTTGTATATTGAACCATAGAGTTTAGCTTGTGATGTTGGTGACATTCTGGCTTTTGGGAAGTATAAACTGTATATGCTGAGTAGTTACCTTATATTTAGTTGATATCCTTTTTGTATTTATTTTATTGATTCTGTTGTTTACCACATATTTCTAGGCTTACCTAGTCATAGAGACTAGGTACCGTCATGATACCTTTCGGAGGGTAAATTGGGTCGTGACATTGTCAAAGTTCTGTATATGTTCCCAAAGTGAGGCCTAAGGATTGGATAAAAGCAGGAGGAAAAAGGAGAGAAGAGTCACATGGACGCATATACAAGGACAAAGTCGTACATGCTGTATTACAGAAGATAGAAACAGTTACGAGATTGGAAAAATTCGGACAACAAGTCGTGGTGTGAGAAAGGAGTCTAAAAGGGGGAATGCCCTGATCTTGGGATTTATTCACAAAAAAATTGCCTAGATGGGAAGGACAACATTAAAATATTCATAAGAGCTATGGGTTATGAGACTAATAAGCGCATCGGTCAACATTCAAGGATGAATGTTTTAAAGGGGGGAATGATGTTACACCCTATATCTTCCTACGCGAGAGTATTTGTAAGTCAATTGATGCAAGCTCATAAATGAGATCGTCTTTTAAAGTACTTAAAGTAAGTTAATCATGTTACCTTGGAGGTTAAAAATATTTAAGATCATGGCTAACAAGTACCAAGAGTGTTGAAAGGCTTAGAAGCTAAAAAAATTGAAAAAAATAAGTTTCGTCGGATGTCAACAAGTTGTGAATGTTACAACATGTACTTTTGGGGTGTTGCTAGGGTTATTATCTTGATAAAGAGGTTATTTTATGAGTTATTTTGGGCTTATTATAGTCGTGTGTTACGTTTTGAAGTCAAGCGAGTTGTGGAACAATAGTTGGCAAAGATCATCACAAGTTACATTCATAAATGTGCTGAAGATTAGGTCAAATGCAACGGAGCTTTTCTCCCAATACACTTTGAATTAGAGGATGATCAACATATCAAATTTAATATCTACGAGTATAATTCTAACTCATTAAACCTTTCATCAATGTGACATTGAACTTGAGATATATTTGTAGTTTCGTGAGACTGCACAGACTGCATAGGTGACAAGTAGGTGTGTCACTAATGCTTTTTGAGAAATACATTTCGTGTGTTATATCAGGTATTTTTGGGACATATTATATAAAAAAATTAAGGTCTTGGAATCTAATTTCCAACTCTCTTAACCCTTCATTCATACGACATCCGGATAAAACTATATAAGCATATGAAGAAGAGCCAATGATAGGGTGCAAAGTAGCACCTTTTTTACTTTACAATTTTCCAGAGAACACGACCAAATAAGACCCTAACTTTACTCTCAATATCTCCACATGGGTTTCCATTAATATTATCATCCGAGGCACGAAATCAAGTAGTGATAACATTAAAACGATCCCTACGACGTAAGTATCGCTATATTTTCTTTCTTTTTCTTTGTAGTTTGAGTTTTGGATGGTATTTAATAGTTAAGAAAATACCTTATTTTATTAATTAAGATTTCAAATATGAATTAAGGTTGATAAATTCATTTCCTAATAGTTAGAACTCAGGGGATGGTGATCGGAAGCTGTGAGTTTAAATTATTTGACTTGTAATAGACTGTTTTGTGGGTTGTTTCGTGTTACTTTTGGGCTGTCTATTTTTCGGTTGTTGAATGGATCTTTGGATGAGTAATGGTGTGGATAAACACCATATAATGGCGAAATGGTGTATTAGTCGTTCTTTGTAACATTTTTGGGGTGTTTAGCACTACTATAGTTGTCATTTTGGGTATGAAGTGATTGGGATGTGTTGGGCTATTATGAGCTAAATATAACATGGATTTAGACTTGAATCAACTTTATAAGGTATTTTGTACTGTGGTCTTGCTTCTGTTTAAGTTTATTTTGACATTGATTAAGTTAAATGGATGGACTAGACATGAACTACTGAATATAGTTGCTAATTGAGGATAATTGGAGTTGTGGATTATTTTTGCTGTTATAAATATATTTTACAAGTCTGTAATCATTGATGAATGAATTAATTATTATGTTAGTAATACTATTAAGTTAAATTAAGAAGTATATAAGGGGTGATATGGGTTATACGAATTCTAATTGGAGCTCGCTGCTCGTCGTGAAGTAGTTGTGACTTATTGTTTTGTGGTGTCTTGTTTTTGATACGAATTCTACAGTCATTTTTGTTGGTATATGGTATTGGAGGAAGCTCTTGTTACAGGGGAGATTCTTCCCAACTTTACATAAACGACCTACTAGTTTAAGTTGCGTACTTAACCTTTACTCAACACTAATTTTGAAACTCCTTATGCTATGGTAGATTGAGTTGAGTTGTTTGAAGAATGTTTCGGAAGGTATTAAGGATTCAATGGAGTTAAGGTATGTTAAGGAACTTCCCTCTTTCTTTAGCATGATCTATCGTGAAACGAACGTAAACGATATGTTATTTCATAACGAACCTACTCCTAGCAACTATGGTTGTCCATGTTGTTCTTTCCTTATAAAGTTATTCTAAGAAAGTATGTATGATCCTTCAATCCTAGTACAGTTCATATTGATGGTATCATGTCCATAATTTTAATCGAAGGTGTATTGACCTAACGTCACTCCGGAAGGTTGAGAATGTGATTCCATGAGTCCAACATGCATTATATATGTATCTGTTTTACTCTACCGAGTCGCGCTATAGTCGTCCGGGTACGACACCTATTGTGCAACCACATATCAGTTAGGTTTTACCGAGATCCACGTGGCTGGGTATGATTTTACCGAGCCTTATTATGGTCAGGTACATTTTTACCGAGTCCTCTTCGAGGCCAGGTACAATATGATGCTACAGGTTGTATCTCATATATCTCTATTTACATTACTATTCTTATTTATGCTTTTCTGCCTTACATACTCAGTACTTTATTCGTACTGACATCCCTTTTTCCTAGGGACGCTGCGTTTCATGCCTGCAGGTCCCGATAGATAGGTTGACAGTCCTCTTAGTAGGCTATCAGCTCAGCATAAGGTGTTGGTGCACTCTACATTTTCTGGAGTGGCCTATTTGGTCAGTATGATTTGGACATGTATTGATTCGTATGGCGAGGCCCTGTCCCCACCTTAATGATATTTATGTATTCTCAAAGGCTTATAGATAGATGTCAGGTATATGGATACTTGTATGGCCTTCTTGGCCTATTTTTTGAGTTTACAAATGATCATGCCCGCCTTATAGTCCCGTATGTCACATGTATAAGTTTCTATATCATGTTAGGTCGTCCTATGTCTAACATTCCCTTGTTTTTTATTCCGATTAAGTCACGATGACCCTTTTGACCTATTTAACCATGATAGTACAATAAGAAAGATATGTTACGTTGGTACTTTTTTGAATAAAGTACTGGGTGCCCGTCGCAGCCCTCCAGCTTCGTTCATGACAAGTACAACCGACCCTATGTACTAAATAAGTAACAAACATAACCTTAGGTTGAAAGAAGTGATTAGCTTTGGCAATGGTTATAGTCCAACACCAATAGCCAAGAATAGCTCGTAACAATATAATAAAAGCAACACAAGTAATAACTCAAAGATATGATGCTCAGCTCGTTCACAGTTACGGAAAATAGGCATGTTTTTCAGGTATAACAGTAAAATCCAAATCTTTCACTGAAATGACACAAATATGAGTAAATCTGAAAACTATGGCTTTTACCAAAAACAATCAAAAACATATATGATATTTCATTCTTAGATGTCTTGAGGAAAGTACATCTCTATGCCTACATATCAATGTGCATGTGAAATCATGAATGTCACAAAACTGTGTAGCATGAGGAAATGTATCTCTAGGCATGTATATCAAGTATGCATGTCAAATGCAATGCATCACAGTGATGAAATCATGTATTCAAACTCTCAGAGTACTTAATCACACTATCTCGCACTCCTAATCATCACGCTCAATCACTCAGTACATTCAGCCATGCAACAGGTTTTATTGATACAATCGAATGCCAAAATGAAGACAAATGCATGAAATATAACCAAACCCTCAATATTAAATATTACCGCCTAGTTCTAATGGATGCCTCTAATGGATTTCTTGTGAAATTCAGTCACTTTAGGCTTTTGAATAACTCCATTTGACCTTATGATGAAGGAGATATGTTGGTTTTCATATTTGAAAATAGTGCAGATTTTTAAATACAAATTTAGTGGCAATTTCATAATTAATCTGAAAAAAACTAGCGACCTAATTCTTAGTAAAATGACTATAAATTCCTCATATGATGTCAAAAATTGATGATTCCATTTTCTATGGTTCCAAAATTATGATACCAATCTAATGCTTAAGTCAAAACAAAAATTGGAGCTCATTTGCTTAAAACCTCAATAAACACATGGTGTCGATAGAGTGCTCAAATAAGCTATAATCTTGATTGTCCTTCTAATTTTTGGTTCAACTTATTGTATCTCTAAAATAGATTGAAGGTGCTAAGAGTTCTAGAACTTGTTATAGAAAATTAAGGAAAGCTCAATTGATGTATGTATGGCTAAACTCCCTTCCTCTTAGAATTGAACCCGTAGTGTTCAATTATTTGATGTAAGTTCCTAACCTAATCATGCTAGAATTTGTTTCCCTAACATGTTGTGTCGAAAGATTCATGTTCAATACTTGTTCTAAATATTTATCATGTCGTCATCCTATTTGAGAATGTGATTGAAATAAGGAATTTATGTTGAGAAAGGCTAAGAATTCATGTCAAGAATTGAATAAATCTTGCTAAGCTAATTTGTATGAAAAGCCTCTGTGTGATTAATATTTCCCAAGCTCTCTCCCTTATGTATGCAATGCTTTATACGATAGGCTTTATTGATGCGATAATAATGTTATTTAAATGTATAAAAAGGGAAATTTAAATTGTAAGGTACACCAAATGCCAACAACGACTTAATAAATGAGGCTACTCGTGCCATGTATTGAAAGATGGGAAAAGAAAGTGAATCAAAATGAATGATTGAGAGGATGATGTCTCAAGTGAGATGTCTTAGCCGATCGCACCGTGATCGGACGCCATGCCGCACACATGGTGGTTATTGTGATGGATTGATTGATTGAGATTGTGGATATGGATGATGTCTCACTTGAGATGACCTAGTCGGTCGGATCCAGATCGGACTCCGTGTAGGAAAACGGTGGCATTGTGGGTTGTGGCACATGGCACTAAGATTATCAGCCTAATAAGATGGAAAATTGAACAGGTAATTATGTGATCCTTACTTGATGTTTTTTTTTGTATTTATGTGAAGTTCTTATTGTTTATTATGATTTCCTTCTCTTTGTTTCACTATTCATTCTATTAGGAATGATGTGTGGATTTACATACTAGTACCATTCGACAGTACTAACGTTAGTTTTGGCGGGGGTGCTACATCTTTGAATGGATGTAGGTCGTTCCATAACAGACAATGTCGATCGCAGCTAACAGCGTATCCTCTTCTCAATGATATTGTTGAGCCCCCTTTTCTTCTAGGGGTCATGAAGTACATCTTTTGTTTATATGCTTACACGTTTCAGGTTATAGTCAGGGCCTTGTTGCCGGTATTATCATAAATGACTTTTGTATCCTTAGAGGCTCCGTGGATATTTACGTGGGTTATGTAGGGGTATCAGAATGGGTCATCGAATTATTTTGTATTTCTTTTAAAACTCTTATTCCCAATAGTTTGTAAATTGTATGTATTTTGGGGACTTAACCATGATGTAATGAAAATAAAGCAAAGCAACTTGTAAGGCTCTAATAGGCTTGCTCGACTGGGTTCACTCGGTTGAGCGCCGTTCGCGCTCCCTGAGGTTGGGGCGTGACAACCCCATGCTACCCTAGACGCTGGCGATGGGAAAGACGTGGAAACGGACGTTACTTTCTCATACGATGTCCGAATTCGGAAATTCTTTTTGCTATGGCTCCAAAATTTCAATACGAATCTAATGCTTCAATCAAAACTGAATTTTCAGCTTATTTACTTCATTTGATACCACTTATTCTTGAAGAAATAACGTGTTTTCCCCTAATACTGCTCCTGCAGATTAAAATCTTAAATCATTAGGAAATTGTTTTTGATGGGGCCTTACACAGGCCCGCACCTCAGAACTTGAGGAAACTCACAAAATCTGACAACCCATTCAATTATGAGTGCAACCATACTAATTCCATCCAATTCCGACTCAGAATCGATGTTTAAAACTTAATTATTCACTTTAAAAATGTTTTTGATAAAAACCCCAAATTCTCCATTAAAAATATGGATTAATTCAAAAATTAACTTCTATGATACAAAAATTGTATTTGGATACTGACCCCATGAAAAGACGAGAAGAACGCCGTAAAAATCACCTCAATCGGAGCTCTAAAACTCATGATATCCTCAAAAAACCAAAAGAACGTAGTCTGATTGTTTTTATACACATGGATTTTCGCTCTTGCGACAAAAGCTCGACACGTGCACTTTTCCTGCACTTGTGTACCTGCTGGGTCGCAGATGTGGATCCAACTTCGCATCTGTGAAGCACCAGCACCAGCTCGCTTATCCGACACTAAAATGAGCATAACTCCCTCATACAATGTCCAAATTCGACGATTCTTTTTTATATGGATCCGAATTACGATACAGATCTGATGATTAAATAAAAATAGAAATTATATCTCATTTTCTTAATGTGGTACCATTTATGTTTGAAGAAACGACGTCAAAACATCAAAAACAAGCGCAACACAACCCAAACCTATCTGAAACACACTCGAGCCCCTCGGAACCTCGACCGAACATACCAACATGTCCAATAACATACCACAGACTTACTCAAGGACTCAAATCACCCATAAAAACATCAAAACCATGAATCATACCTCAAATTGAACTTAAGGAACTTTAAATCTTTCAATTTCTAAAACTCGTGGCGTACCTTATCGAATCAACTCGGAATGAACTCTAATTTCACACATGTACTAAATGACATAAGGAAGCTATTCCAATTCCTGGAACCACAATCCGAACCTGATATCATCAAAGTCAACTCTGGGTCAAACTTATTAACATTCCAAACCTTCAAATTTTTAACTTTCACCGAATAGTGTCGATACCTTCTAGAAATATCCAAATGCAAATCTGAGCATACTACCAAGTCAAAAATCACTATCCGGACCTAAGGAACCATCAAAACTCCGATCCGATATCAATTACTAAAAATATAAACTTTGTTAACTCTTCCTACTTAAAGCTTTCTAGTTGAGAATCATTCTTCCAGATCAATTCCGTATAACCTGAAAACCAAAATTGACAATTCACACAAGTCATAGTACATCATAGGATGTTGCTCAAGGATTCAAATAGCTGAACGAAATGCAAATGCACAAAACGACTGGCTGGGTCGTTACACCTTCCATACCAATAGTTTATCTTACAATCATCCTTAGGAAATCCAAAACCTCAATTAGAACATGCATGCCAAATAATTCACTCCCAACCCATCAATCTCATCAGTTAACCAATTTTACAATCACTACAACACCAACACAACCTAGGTTAGGCACTTATGGCTTCCAATCTCTACCCATAAGTACTAACACGTATTTCTTATATAAATAATCACCAAAATTTAGTTTGAAATAGTAGATATACCTCTTGTAGTCAAACTCATGAAAATCCAAACTTGTGGTATTCTTGACCAATTTGAGAATTTGAAGGGAAATCTATGGAGTTTCAAGATTGATTCTTGTTAACATAAGTGTTTAGGAGTAGTAATTAACTCAAAATACTCAAAAAATATTACCTCGGTTCATAGGAGGGGTGTATAGGACGGATTCCCTTTGTTAGAGCAAGTCGTAGCTTAAAGAAATGAGTTAGCCACTCTCTCTTCCCGATTTTGGGGGTATTTATATGACCATTGTTGTGCTGCCGTGTACCTGGGCAAGTGAGCATACAGTTAGGCGACCATACCAGTAAGAAGACCTTTCTTCTATGCCCTGTCACACACCTGGCAACCCGAGCGTGTAGCTGAGCGCGCAGATGGGATAGTGTCCAGTAAGATGGTCATAACATTCTATAAAAATACCTAAATGACATATGGTTCTACTGTCACGACCCAAATGGAAGGGCCACGACGGGCACTCGGTACCTTATTCAACCTAGTACAACCGTAACATATCTTTCTTATCGTACTATCATGGGTAAATGGGCCAAAAGAGCCATCATGAGATAATCAGTATAAAATATAAGTGCATACTAGACATATGATGACCTAACATTATATAGAAACTTATACATGCGACATACATGTCTATAAGGATGACATGATCATTTGTACACTCAAAACGTAGTACGACAAGGCCATACAATTATTCATATACATGACATCGGTTTGCAAGAATCTAAGAGTACATTTATGTCATATAGGTCGGGACAGGGCCTTGCCATACAGGTCAATACATGTCCTAATTATACTGACCAAATAGGAAACTCCGGAGCAAGTGAAGTGCAGTAACACCTTCCGGTGAGATGATAGCCTACTAGGAGGACTGTCAACCTATCTATCAACACATGCGGGCATGAAACGCAGCATCCTCAGGAAAAAGGGATGTCAGTGCGAATAAAGTGCCGAGTATGTGAGGTAGGAAAGCATAAATAAGAACAATGATGTAAAGTTAGATAGAGGAGATACAACCTGTGTCATCTGAGGGCTATTGACATGAAATACATGATACATATATATACATAATCTTTTAAAAACGTACGCCTATGTGGGCATCATAATCATCATATCTTACCCGACCTTGAAGAGGACTCGGTAGAATCATACCCGGCCACGTGGAGCTTGGTAAAACCCAGCTGATCAGTGGTTGCACAATAGGTGTTGTACCAGGCCGACAATAGCGTGTCTCGGTAGAGTAAATTAGATACTATATATAATGCATGATGGACTCATAGAATCACACTCTAAACCTTTCAGAGTGACGTAAGGTAGTTGCACTTTCGATTAACATTATGGACACCCACATCATAAATATGAACCTCAGTAGGATTCAAGGATCATAAGTACTTACTTAGAATAACTTTATAAGGAAAGAACAACATGGACAACCTTACTTTCTAGGAGTAGATTCGTTATGAATTAGCGTATCGTTTTTGTTCATTTCACTTTAGATCATGCCAAAAGAAAGAAGTAAGTGCCTTAACATAACTTAAACAAGTTGAGTCCTTAATAACTTCCAAGAAACTCTTCAAACAATTCAACTCAATCTATCATAGCATAAGAAGATTCAAAATCAATGTTGAACAGAGGTTAAGTCTGTAACATAAGCTAGTAGATCGTTTACGTAAATTTGGACAACATCTCCCCAGTAACAAAGGACTCCTCCAATACCATATACCAACAACAACATCCAGAGAAATTCAGCAACATATAAATATCAATAACAAGATACCATATAACAACAACAAGTCACAACTGCTTCACGACGAGCGGTAAGCTCCGATTGGAGTCCGTATAACCCATATCACCCCTTATAGACTTCTCACATTAACTTAACTGAATAATTAACATGATAATGAATTATTTCATCAATTATTCCATCCTTATACCATATATTTATAACACAAGAAATCATCCACAACTCCAACTATCTTTGATTAGCAAGTTTATTCACTAGTTCATGTCTAGTCCATCCATTTAACTTAATCAACATCAAGATAACCTTAATTACATGAAATAAAACAATACAAATACCTCCTAAAGTAACTTCAAGTAAAAATCCAAGTTATATTTAGCTTACAACATCCCTCAATGGCAATACAACACCATTTAAGCTAATCCAAGTAGTATCTTGTAGTTTATCATCCAAACAACTTAACCAACTTACAAGAAAGTTTAATCACAATTAATAGGCAGTTATAATCACCTTATCCAGTAGAAAAAACTTCACATTTCATCCAAACACAACCCACAACTATCCTCGATGACAACACAACCTCAAAGAGGTGTTCTTCTTCACTAGAACTAACTTTTGATGTTGAAATATAGTGTAATCCATTTGCAAGACTTGAAATAACCTAGATTTTATATGAAATAACCTAGGTTTGATATTAAAACAACCTCCCACACGAACTGGAACCACCCAAAAATCAGCAACAACAAGAAGAACAAGAAACATACTAGCGCGACGGGATTCCTGACACTTGATTTGTATTGTTTGCCCTTTGTTTGAGTCTTGGATCATGAGATAACCTTGAGAGAGTGTTTTTAGATGTCTAGGGTCTAAAGATACTGAAAATGAACGTGTTAAAATGGGGTTGAGGCGTCTTACACATATTAACATATCTAAACCACTTATGTGGGTCCCGTAGAGAGCTACTTGGCGCAGTCTCGCTAAAACGTGAATATCTCTCTACTCCGGCGTCGTATATACAAACTGTTTAATTCGTTGGAAACTAGAATCATATATATTCAATTTGGAAAGTATATCATCCAAGAATTTCAAGTATATTTGGATAAATGTTGAGTTACATTTGACCTAATTTTCAGCACATTATGAATGTAACTTGTGATGACCTTTGCCAACTTTTGTTCCATAACTTGCTTGACTTCAAAACATAACATGCGACTATCATACAAATTAAATAAGCCATTACATAAACTCTTTATCATGTTAAGAACCCTAGTCTCACCCCAAAATTTTATGTTATAACATTCCAGACGTGTCGACTTTCGACGAAACCCTTTTCTTCAATTCATTTAGCATCTAAGCTTTCCAACCCTCCTGGTAATTCTTATTCACGATATTAAATACTTTTAACATCCAAGTTAAAATTATTAACTTACTTTACATACTTTCAACGATGATCTTATTTCTGAGCTTAAATCAATTGACTTACGACGTACTCTCAAGTAGGAAAATATGGGGTGTAACATTTACGTGTTAGAAAATAGACACAAAGAGCTTTCATTTGATAGTTATATCACCACATAAATCATTATACTTTGGTAGTTCTACTCCTTCGAAGTCAGTCTTGTGCAAACTCATTTGAAACTTTAATCCATTACTGAATGCGATTCTTTTTTCTCTATCTCTCTAATTAATCGTCAATTTGAAAAGTTGGAAACTAGTTGATGTGGGCATCTTTTTAAATTTTTTTCACCTAGTCCCAACCTCGAGCTTCAATATAATCCATTCTTAGGTGGGAACCTCCCTCTCTATTGGAAAATAATAAAATAATATTACAAAGTAATAATGATGAAAGTTGTTTATGGTGGCATTTAAATATGCCTTTTAATTTATTTGTTGTAACGACCCGTCCGGTCGTTTCGAGAGTTATTGCCCCATTTCCCCCATTTATGCTTTTTTTGTACTTTACAACTTTATTATATCTTGTCGGGTTGGTTGGTTCGGGTCCGGAGTGGTTTCAGAGTGAATTAAGACACTTATTCTCTTAATTAGAAGCTTAAGTTGGAAAAGTCAATTGTATGTTACCTTGTGTGTAAATGATCTCGGATTTGAATTTTGATGGTTCTGTTAGATCTGTTAGGTATTTTGGTCTTAGGAGCGCATCCAGAATTTGATTTTGGACGTCCGTAGTAGAATTAGGCTTGAATTGCCGAAAGTTGGCAATTTTGCAATTTTGGTCGGCAGTGGAAATTTTGATATCGGGGTCGGAATTGATTTATGGAAGTTAGAGTAGGTTCATGGTGTCATTTTTGACGTGTGTGTACATCTTGAGGTTAATCGGACGTGGTTGAATAGGTTTCGGCATCGTTTGCCGAATTCAGAAGTTTAGAAGTTATTAGGCTTGAATTCAGGGGTAATTTTGTGTTTTAATGTTATTTTGAGTTATTCGAAGGTTAAACTATGTTCGTACGGGGGTTATATGACGTTTTGATATGTTTGGTTGAGGTCCCGAGGGCCTCGGATGAGTTTCGGGTGGTTAACAGGTCAATTTTGGCCTTCGTGAGATAGCCGATCTGCTTCTGTATTTTGTTTCTGGTTTCCTCTTATGCGTACGCGAGAGGGGCATCACGTTCGCAAAAAGTTTTTCTGAGATGGTGAAATTTTGTTCTATGCATTCGCGAAGGAGAGTACACAAACGCAAGGGGTAGGTCAGTGTGTGCATCACGAACGCGTGAGTGGTGTCGCGTTCGTGAAGAGAAGTGAGGCAATTGGGGACCCCAGATCCTTAGTCTACATGTTCGTGAGATAAGGGTCATGTTCGCAAAGGTTTGAGCTGGTAAAGCATCGCGTTCGCGAAGTGTAAAGCGGAGAGGCAGATTGAGTTGGTCTACGCGAATGCGAGAGGACGGTCGCATTTGCGATGAAGAAAATCTAGGCAAATAGTATTAATTCCAAAATCGAGGGTTTGAGCCTATTTTTCATATTTTGAGGTAGAGACTACGGATTTGGGCGATTCTTGAAGGGGTTTTTGCAGAATTGATTGGGGTAAGTAATTCTCCCTTGGTTTTTGTTAAATCCCATTATTATATCCTTAATTTTATCATCTAATTTGTGGTTTGGGGTGAAAATTGGGGGAAGAAGATAATGTGTTCTTAGGTTAGATTTTTGGGGTTTTGAATGGAATTTTATTATCAGATTGGAGTAAATATGGTATGGATAAACTCATGAGTGAATGGGCTTTCGAGTTTTGCAACTTTTGTCGGATTTCAAGACTTGGGTCGGGGGCTCAGTTCGGACCAATTTCGGATTTTTGGCTATAATTTAGTACTTTTGCTTGGGGATTTGGTCTCTTTAACCTAAATTGATTGTGTTTTACTACTTGTGGCTAGATTTGGGACATTTGAAGGCCGGTTCGAGAGGAAAAGGCATTCCGGAGTAGGATTTCTACGTTGTTGAGGTAAGTAATAGTTTTAAATCTGGTCTTGAGGGAATGAAACCCGGAGTTTGGTATAATGTGACTGTTTGGGACACACGTGCAAGGTGACAGGCGTGTGAGTGTACACTATGAGGGATTATGTACTTGTTTATGGTCGTTACACTTAGTCATAGTAATTCTTGTATATTTTTACCTCATTCTCTATTATTTCCCTGTTGACACACTATAGCATTCTTATTTGGGTTGTTTCCCTTTTTTATTGAGGGTTGTCAGGATAGAGAGGTTCATGACTAAGTGAGGCTGAGGGCCTGTTGTGAGGTATTGTACCTTAGCACGTGAGTTGTCCGTGCAGCACGTGAGTTGTCTGTGCGAATTCTGATATGATATGGTAGCACGTGAGTTGTCCGTGCAGATTATAGCACTTGGGCTGTAGGAGCCTCTCCGGATTTTGTACAACCCCAGTGAGCGTAGGTACCTATTGAGCGTGTGTATTGAGGGCTGAGAGCGGAGTGTTGAGCTATTGAGAGCTTGAGTGACAGTACCCTGTGAGGTTGCATATGTCTCCTTTGTTGTTGCATTTACATGATTCATGCTACTGTTTGAACTTCTGAGGACTTGTTATATTTGGTTCTATTTGAACTTGGTAAATATGCAACTAATTTGACTCATGTTACTGGCATTTACTCATGTCTACTCTTAGACTTTGAAAATTATCAAAATGAATTGTTTTGTGTAGCTCGTCACTACTTCTCAGTTCCTTATTTATTTTTGCTACTTGTTTAGTTTGTTGTACTCACGCTACATCCTACACTTCATGTGAAGATCTAGGTGTGTTTGAGCAAGGAGATCGTTGAGTTGGGCGCGATCGAGTACCGGAGATTACGAGGTAGCTGCCGATGTCCGCAGGACCTTGTTTCTCCTTCTCAATTTCTTTCTATCATGTATTGATACTTAGACACTGGTTGTATTATTTTGGTTATCTAGATGCTCATGACTTGGTGACACCCCGATATTTGGGGCTAGTTTTTCTGCATTTTGATTCTATTTTAAGTTCAACTTTGATTTTTTATGAAAATTCCCGATATGGAAAAGTTTTAAACTATCTTTATATTGAATTACTGAAGAATTTTGGGAAAGTCAACTTGCCTAGTACCATCGATAGGCACCATCACGAAATGTTAGGTTTTGGGTCGTGACAAGTTGGTATCAGAACCTAGGTTACATAGGTCTCACGAGTCATGAGTGGGTTAGTAGAGTCTTGCGGATTGGTACGGAGACGTCTGTACTTATCTTCGAGAGGCTGCAGTACCCTTAGGAAAACTTTACATTCTTGAATTCTTGTCGTGCGAATCTGTTAATTATGGTAACTAAACATCTGTTGTTGCATTCTCTCACAGATCGCGAGGACTCGTACTACTGGGAAGGAGGGCCATCCACCAGTACCACCAGCCAAGGCCGCGAGAGGCTGAGGTTGCGGTAGAGGCCGTGGTAGGGGCAGAGGTTCAGCCCACACAATAGCTGGGGCAGTACATGCATATCCACCAGTTGCCCCAGATCAGGACCAGGTCCCAATCGACACAACACGCTTTACTTGGTAGAAGTTCTTCGTTGTCTTTCTGGAGAAGTTCGTGCCTCAGTCCCGTAGAGAGGAGTTGCGCAAGCAGTTTGAGCAGCTTTGTCAGGGTGATATGTTTGTGACGTAATATGAGATGTAATTCTCGGAGTTGGCCCGTCATGCTATCTGGTTGGTTACCACCGACAGGGAGAGGATCAGGAGGTTTATTGATAGCCTCACATTTCAACTGCGGTTGCTTATGACCAGAGAGTATGTTTGGTGCTACCTTAGATGAGGTTGACGACATCACTCAGAAGATTGAGATGTTTTGCGGTCAGTAGAGGGTTGAGAGGGAGGCCAAGAGGCCTCGTGGACAGGTTGGATTCAGCGGTGCTCCTTCTTGGAGTCAGTTCCAGCATGGTAGAGGTCGTCCTTTCAGATATGCTCAGACAGCTCGCCCTACTCACCGTGGTGCATCATCTGGCCATGGTTCCCACAGTCATCAGCGGGGCCAGTCATCATTCAGTGCACTACCAGCACAGAGTTCTCACGATACCTCGTCAGCTCAGGTATCCCCGGGTAGTTCCTCTCGGCATCAGGAGTAGCAATTCCATCAGAGGAGGGGTTGTTTCGAGTGCAGATATTTTGGTCACATTATGAGAGATTTCCCTAGCCTATTGAGTGGGGCTCCACAACGGATTACTCGACTGGTAACACCAGCACTAGTTCCTCCATCACCCGCCCAGTCAGCTAAGGGTGGAGCTCAGCTAGCTAGGGGTGGAGCTCAGTCAGCTAGGGGTCGCCAAAGAGGGGGAGGCAGATCAAGGGGTGGTCAGGCCCATTTCTCTGCCCTTCCTTCTAGACCAGATGACATTGCACCAGATGGTGTGATTACAGGTATTGTCTCAGTTTGCCACAGAGATGCCTCTATATTATTTGACCCTGGTTCCACTTATTCATATGTTTCCTCGTATTTTGCTTATTTTCTGGATAAGCCCCGTGAGTCTTTAGTCTCATCTGTTCATGTATCTACTCCTGTGGGCGATACTGTTGTTGTGTGCGATATCTACTTCCAAAAGATCCTACCGGCCCTTTTCCCATTCCTCTCTCATTTTCTCTCAGGGCTTGAGACCATCACTCCTAGAAACCATGCACCAAATCGTGCAAGGTTATGAATTACGGCCTCAAATCATTCCTTATGTCTTGTGAATCTGCGAACCTAACTGTTATCTCCCCATTTCATCTTAAAATTCAAAATATTGAGTTCTTTGACCCAAACACAAACATGAAATTTCACGTTTCAAATCATCTGATTCCATGACGAAATTAGGGCATGCATGAGCTCCTTAAGATGATTATTCTAAACCAGAGGTCAAATGCAATGACCTATGGACCTCTGATCTTGTCCGTTGGGTTTTTCACTCGTCATGGATGTCGCGCACTTAGGGTAAGATTCTCATTTGTTTTAAACTTATTCACTCTAATTTTACTCTAGGTTTACTTTCTTTGCTATCATCATCCATCCTCCGTCACTTTCCACTAAGTGATTTGAATCTCTAAGACCTTAGAGTTTCACAGCCACTATAAATTGGGACATTGAATCCTCTCACAAAACAACACTGAAGAGACCAACAAGAACAAAAAACCCTAATACAAGTATTAAAAACCACTGAGGTTTCAAAAGCTTAGGCTCTATCTCTTATTTATTTCTTTTTGTCTTTGGGTTCTCCCACTGCTCAAAGCTTGAAACTTTTGTTCCTACACGACCAAGTTAAATTCTTATTTGGTCTGCTGCACATAACGAGGTTAGTATTCCTCCACTCCGTCTTCTCTTACTGTTATATTTTAAAATCATGAATCTACTGTTGTTTTTCTATTGATTTCCTTCGTTTGTGATGATTTTCATTAGCTCTTAATTATTTGTTCCTGCTCCTAATGATTTATTACTAACTTATGGTCGACTTTTATGCTCTTATGTGTCTTGAGTCATCTTGATTGGGTTATTATATGATTTCAATTACTATTATCCTGAATCAAAAGCCTACATAATTAAGTTCCTTAATAAGTCTTTATAACTTCTCATACTTGTTTTGATATCAGATTTTCACTAATGTTTTGTTATAATTTTCATGCTGCATTTTGAACCTGTTAATGTCTTGTTACAACATTCATGCTCAGCATGTTACATTTTGAGTTCTGTTAATGTCCTATTGTAACTTTCATAATCTTCATGTTCTATTTTGAGTTTTATTCCACTTAATGCTTTGGTATAACCTTCATGCTCATCATGTTGTATTCTGAATTCTGTTCCACTTAATGCTCTATTATAAGTCCTCATGATTCAATATGTTATACTCTCTTGAGTCATGTATTTATGTTCTGCCATAGTCATCATGTTCAACATGCAGCACCCTTATAGGCTCTGTTATCCTACCTAGGATTTTCTGTTCATCATGCCATATCCTTTGAGTTCTATCATGCTATACATAGGATTGTTATTGCAGTATCCATGTTTAACATTCCATTGTCCTTTTAGGTTCTGTCATTCTAAACATTGGACGTTGTTACATGACTTTAGCTAAGGTATATATAAAATACATAGGATCACCCTGCATTACTAGGTTAAGGCTTACGAGACATGAGTGTTCAAAATGCTTTCATAAATGTTTATTAGTCCTTATGTATCTTTTGAATCCTCATCATGAATGCTTTGAATCTATGTCTAACTGTCAGCTTGTAAATAGTCCTACTAGGATGGATTTTCTTTTGAACATTAGTAGTATTTGTCATGATCAGTCTATCTCCAGTAAGGTAGACAATATTATGCCCTGTTGATCATTTGTGTAATCTGAATATAACTCCATCATGTTTAGCTATTCAGTCAAGCATGTGTAGGTTCTTTAAGTCTATTAAGTGTGATGGTTCCCCTATCCTTAACTCCTCTAATGATACTGACCACCTGATTATTTAATGTTTGGGACTCATCTTGTCATGTGAAGCAATAATCTTGATCAAAATCTTTGTATGTGTGGGAGTATGGTATGAAATTTTACTTGTCCTTCATGACTTCACATTTTGAACATTGTTTTAAACGTTTACTTAGTTTTGTCTTTCCTTTGTTATTCTAGATTGAATCAGGTGTTAAGGAACTATTAGTGATTGAATGCAATAATCTGCTTGTGTCATTTTCTGAATCAGTATTAATGATATCAAGGGATTCAAGTAATGTGACCTAAGTGCATGCTCATCTTTGATCAATTTTAAGGCATTAGTCTTTGTATCATAAAGTTGTTATAATTTCAAACTATGTGCCTTATTTGTCAATGAGATGTATGATTTATGTTGTTTAATTTTCAGAAATAACAACATAAGTATTCATGTTTCTATATGTGCTTAGAAGTCTGATTTTCAAAACTTGTTCATATGTGTGTTTCATTTATTTAATGCTGAAGTATAGTGATTTTCATATGTGTCTATTTCTGTGTTATTCTGCTAAGGAACGTAAGCTCTTGTGGTAGAATATTATAGTGGGTGGTTTGCATTGAGATAGCCTTATTTTCATTCAAACCTATAGAGAAGTGTTGGGAACTTTGAGACCATTGGGAACTTTGAAGTGTTAGGGATTCAAAGGGGGCATCGCCCTTGTGTAGAACTCTCTCCTTAGCTTTTAATTAATTGACATTTATTACACATTTTGGATTTGGTGTTTAATGGCAATAGAAATATATTCAATGTGGATCAGTCACTATACACAACCTGCAACTAGCATGATTCCCTCAACATTTAGGTGCTGATAGTAACTCTTTCTTCTAATCTTTGTTTTGTATGATTCCCTTGGCATTTAAACACTGTTAGTGATTTCTTTTAGTCTTTGTTTGAGAATTTTCTATATGGATATGTATACAATGTTGTTATTGTAATGACCTTCTATTTTATTTTTTGGGCATATACAAATGATTTGGGCATGTTGAGTTCTTTGAGAACTCAGGCCCAAGTCCAGCTCTACTATGGTCCAAGGGTCTGTCGTTGCAGTCTTTGCTACTGTCGGACCTGCCTTTTGAGGCCCAAACCTCCTAGAGTCACTCCTCTCCATTTGTCTCTTTACTTACTTTTTTGTCATTCTTCACTCACACTATGTCATTGCTCATTGCCATTTTCCTATTGTTATGTCTCATTATGTATATGACAAGTATATATTGGATTGAATGTTTGTCCCTATCTTTTAAAGAGTAGAATGACTTAGGAAAGCCTTGAAGAAATTAAGATTAAATAGTTAGCAATTAATTCTATAACGACTAATCGCAAGTTTGTTATCAATTCATTGTGGTTCGCTAACCTTCACCTTAAATATTTTGAAGTCCAAAGGTTTAACAAAGGTGGCAGCCCTCTTTCAAAGAGGAAAACAGAATTGTCATGATTTTTCCTATAAGGAATCGTTTGTTTCGAAATATTAAGGCGTTACTGCCCTAAAACAAAGGCATTCAAATAGTTTTCTACTTCAAAACTAAGGTATATCTCAAGATCAGTTTCATAGCACTTTTACCACATTAGAATGACCTGAACCTCCATGATTTAGGAAATAAATTGTTTCAAGTGGGCTTCCATTTTTTACATGTATACCAACATTTCCATCTTTCGAATTTATTTTTAAATTATATATACTAACATTAATTTTATAAAGGCTTTTTTTTTAAATCCAACTTCTTTAAACCATACTATTCTCTTACAGATAGTATGTCCTAATATATGGTAAGCTATATCCTTAGAGCACTAGTTAAAACATAGTACAAATAATTAGTTTCGAATCTAGTCTAGGTCCTAACTACCTCAGGTAGATATTAAGGGGTGCCTAACAACTTCCCTTAGAAGAATAATAACCCTTACCCATGATCTCACCGGTTATCAGAACGATAAAGAATATAATTTTAGCAATTAATTAGGTACCTTAGTATACCTTTAAATATTAGGTGGCGACTCTATTTCAATAATAGAAAAACCAAAAGTTGATTCTTATTTTGACTAGTGCAAAATAGAATGCAACAGAACATGTATTGGCTTATGTGATGTAGGAACATGTTATCTAGATAAGCAGGCTACGAGTTAAGAAATTCGCCCATTCTAACAAACTTTTGGTGATTTTCACTTTAGGGAATTTATTGCTTGACTTTAGTCTTTATGCTTCTTTTGTTATTGCTAGTTGAGGGTTAACCGGAGTCTCGAGCAATCCACCAAATTCTATAGAGACTTCATATAGATACTATAGATCAGTGAGTAATGTTTAGATTACATTATATTTTTTGTCAGATATTGATGTTAATTCCTAAATTATGCACAACAGTTTCAGATTAAGGTTTTCAGAAATATAGAAAGACGTTTTCTTTGGTTCTACATATTGAACTATGTTTAGCCTAAAAATTAAGTAACAATTAAACTTATATCGTTGTTTGAAGGATATGTGATTTAATCTAATACCAATTGATAAATAACAAATTAAATAGATAAATTGGACAATAAAATAAATCAAACATGTCTGCAAACAATACCTCGACCTCGATTCGAGATAGTCTCGAGGTTGGATAACAAGAATAGTAGAGGATGGAACAAACAGTGATGAATAGTGATGAACAACAAGTAAAATAAAAAGAGCAGCGGATGTGTGTATTCTAATCAGTGAATAATGAATGATCCTAACAAATGAATGGGATCCCTCTTTATATAATAGAGGAATCATAAATAAGGTACAATTCTAATAATGGAAGTAAATCCCATGATTGGCATCAATAACCGCTTTGATTTGATCTATTCCGAGATTTCCACCGTGATCTTCGACTGGTTACTGATATCTCTCCATTGTGTTATTACCCCTTACTCGAAGTCAGTCATGCTTGCTTGGTCTCGATTGTTGTTGGCCTCGATCTCAATGAACACTTCGATCTCCAAGCTTGATGTTCTATCTTCGAGCTCGAGTCTGATCTATTACGAGGTTACCCTCAGGGCAACTCCCCTGCCTTAGAAATCGGGTATGCCCTATTTCGACAGTATACAGATAGTCCCCTCATTTTTTGGATTATAACAAGACGAAACAAATTTGAGACTTCAATTTAATACCTCAATCAATTATGACATCAACATCATGACATAAGCGATTGAAGCGTCGTGTCTGCACAGTTCCCAAGGTCATTAACTAATGTCAGTTGATAGTAGGCCACCAGTGCTTTCAAACCGTCAAAGTGGTTATTATAAATAGATCACCTTCGTAATCTTGTCAAACTTTACTTTCAAAACTTCTTCTAATTTCCAAAAGCTCTTCTATTCCTTTCAATTTCATCAACTATGCTGGTTTTCGTTCGCCAATCTCTTGTGAAAATACAAATTCCACTTTCTTCTTTCTTAAACCTCATATAACATTGGCAAAAACATCAAAAACCGTTCCTCAAAAATAAAAAGCCTCTTCATCGCAGCCGGCTGGTGACAAAACACCGGCGGAGCCACGCATCGAAGAGTGCATCCCCTGGACATGTGAAATTACTTCTGACTTTAAAGTCGAAAAATCCTCTTCGGTTCCTTGCCAATGTGAGCCCATGTCTAGATAAATTTGTTCGATATCCGAAGGTGATCTCGAGCAGGTGAAAAAAGACTGCCACTGTGAGAATAAAGAAGTGGTGATTCCTACCCCTGAGGAGGATATTACCAGTTATGTGAAAGGGTTCTTAAGTGTGTATACTTACCCTTTCACACTGGGTCCCGTCGATCCTGTCATATTCGACTTCTGCCACCAACATCGGGTAACCCTAGGCCAGATCTACCCCTCTTTTTGGCGCATTGTTATTTTGCTCAGATGCTTTACGAGCAAGGTCGAGAGGATGTCTTTTACCCTGGATCATCTTATTAGGCTATACAACCCCTGTCTTTATCGAGGCGGATTGAGAAGGCTTAGAGCCTGGCCACAAAGGTGTTGTTCTCGAGCATAGACGAGGATAAGGACCGAGTATGAATGGGACGGTTTGTACGAGTCAGGGCTTCTGACTTAATCCCGACTGAGAAGATGCCATTCCCCGAGGAATGTAACATGAAGCGTAAGCACAACCTCACCGATAGTGTTTGTTTACTATTTTTCTTCCTTTACTCTTTCGTATCTATATTCTTCTTCATGGTGCAGCTTCCCCTTGGTTTCCTGGTGCAGGCTGGGTTCGACAACTGGCCTCAACCTCATTATATATTGAGCGCTCGTGGAGCGATTTGGCCAAGGGTCGATGGGAGGCCAAAAATCATGGTAAGTTTCTCTGTATGTGTTTGATGCTTTCCTGTGAAATACTCCATTTTAACTTTATTTCCTCCTACACAGATCTCGGGGACAATTCCTTCATGAGGTCGCCTCCACCGGGGGAAGAGGAGGTCCTGAAACCTTCCAAAGACAAGAAAAGGAGAAGAGCCTCGCCTCCTCATACTCCAAAGGCTAGGAAGACCAAGGCTCAAAAATTGAAGACCAATCCTGCTGCTCTACCTACTGATGTAGTCCAATCACCATGAGAGGAAGATTAGGAGAGAGAAGATGCCGACTGCCTGTTGGTGGTTCGAAAGAGGGGAAACGTCGAAGCTTAGAAAACTGCTGAGCCGGTGACAGTCGAGTAGGTTTAGCCATGGACTGAGGTGATATCGGAGGAAGGTCCGAGCAGAGTCCCCGAGTCATCGGGTGTTGATGATGCCTCACACCGTGATGAACAACCGGCGAGTGTGCCCAAAGGGTCTAGTTCTGAGGCCCTTCAAAGAGAAGAGAATGGCCCAAGTGACTCCTTCGGGGCAATTAATATTGAGGATTCTCCGCCTGGCCCCATAATTTTTGAAGGGCTTTCGAGATGCTCGGTCCATAGGGACCCCCGAACAGGGGATGTCGACGAAGGGTATGATATATTTTGCGGCTACTTCGCGGGGTTGATGATGTTCCTAACCTGGATGCATCGCTCATTTTTTATGAGGCTCAGCGGCTTCTGACTCAAGTAAGTTTTAGCCCCCGTTATCATGTTTGCATTTGTTTTTATTTCTTGATGTCTTATTTCTTTCCTTTCTGCACAGGATACATCGCTCCACAGAGAAGCGTCTTCCAAATACCGAGCTGAGCTGACCGGATGTGAGGCTGATCTCAAAAACCTCACAGAGGAGAGAAATGCCCTCAAAGTCCTCTATGTGCAAAAAGAAGAGGATATGAAGAGCTTTCGAGCCGAACTGACAAGTGCCCATCAAGATCAGACCGAGCTCATCGAACAGGTAGTGTAAACTTTTTGGAGCTTGTTATGTATTAAATTGATATTGGTGACTAACACTCCGCTCATGCAGGTTTAGTAGAAAGTCGAACTGGTTGAGCAGCTTCGCGAGGAAGCTAAGATGAAAGAGGCAGAGACTTTGGGGTGGAAGCAGCACATGGAACGTCTTGCCTCAGAAAAATATACAGTTCGGGCCCAGCTGTACTTCGTTGATCGTAAACTCAAAAGTTTGAAGGAATAGAGCTTGGCCCGAGCCAATAATGTTGAAGAGCTCGAGGCTCGGTTGGCCGCTGAGCTTGCAAGGGCCACATACGAGGCGGAGGCGCTCGTGGCCTCTTACCGAGCTGACGCTGAAGCCGCTAACACTCGGGAAAAGAAGATTTCTTATGCTGCTAAGGTTAAATTATCATGTGTTGTTGAGAAAGCTAGGTGCCAGTCTCGAAGAGAGACTCTTGAGGAGGTACATGCTCGTGGCTTCGACCTCACGGCTGATATCGAGAATGAAAAGGTGTTGGAGGACGAGGCTGAAGCTTTGCTTTCCAATAATGAAGACTCCGTGAGTGGATCTGAGAGAGCAGGAGATGAAGATGAAGCTCCCGAGGATGAGACTCCCGATTTCTAATTCCCTTTCTTTCCGTTTTGTCTCTGATTTCTGATTCGTGATAAACTTTATTTTGCCTTTGCCTTGTGAGAACTTTGTTGCAATGGGATTGCTGCAACCTTTATAATTGACTGAGAACTAGCTTGAACTTATAGTAGAATAAACCCTTAGGTTTTTCTAGGTAAGCTAGGGCGAGTCCGCGAGCTCAACAATGTGTTCGGGATTTTAATTTTGGATGGCTTGATCGAAGCCATAATGGCACTATTTTTACAGCCGAGTTCGAGTAAGGTTCGAATTGACAGTAACAGACTCCTTAAGGTTTGTATCGAGTAATCATGAGTGCTCGAACAATAGTCGAGTGAATTTTTATTTGAGCTTGAAATAGTGGAATCCTTAGGTTCGAATTGAGTGAGAATAAGATCTCGAACTCTAAGTGTATTGGCCCTTAGGCTCTTTAAATCGGGTCGATATGGCCTTTAAAAGATGGCTATTACTTCCCTCTTTCGACTTAGAATACTTAGTAAAAATTTCTTTATGCCTTAGCATGTAGTTTTTACCCATTGGGTTTTTTAAGGGTTCAGTGTCGATCAAAACCCCTTCGTTTTTTATGCCTTAGCATGTTTGTGTCAGGATAATTTGATACCTCTTAATGTTTTCCGAGGGCTGATTTTATCGAATCCCTTTTGATTATTTTGCCGAGGGTAGCCTTTTTTAGCTGGTTTTTAAAGATTTTGAAGGCCTATTTTAATCGCGGGATTCAGAGGTCTTCGAGCCGCATTAGATTGGCCGTAGCCTTTGGGTATGCCAATTGGGCTTATTTCCCAATAACACTTTGAACTTGTTCGAAGCATTAGTCCTCGAGAATGATGGTCTTGGCCTATGAATCAAGGGGTGCCTCTTTGAGGCCTTTAGATAATATGTCGATTGTCGACGCCAGTCCCCGAGTATTCGAGGTGTATTTACACTTGGCCCTTGAGCGTTTTATCATTCGAGGTGTAATTGTACTTGGCCCTTGAGACATCTCTCACAAAAACATAAGTATAGAGCTCGTATAGTAGGAAATTTTCTTTGAGTCACAAGATATTTGATAAAGAAGGAATGCTTATTTTAATAATTTACACATGCGTACATGTTTGGCATTGGGTCTCGACTAATCTATATGGACACGGTTCATTTGACCGTTTGGCCCATTAAAAAGTTTCCCTATCTAGACCCTATGACACGAGGTATTTTCCTCAAAGATATAGCATCTGAGGGTGATGCCCCCCAGTATTTGAGGTTGATTTTAAAGAAGCCTTAGATACTGTTGAATTATCCCCAGGTTGCACATAATTGTTACCTCGTTAAAAACCTTTCCGGAAAAACCCATTTGGGATAAAAATCGATCTAAGGGAAAGAGAGTGCAACACATGCTTTAAAACCTGAGGTCTCGATGTCTTTTATTGAACACCTGCAGTCAATTAGCATCGAATATATAAATGAAAAAAGGGAGAAATTCATACCTTAGCAATAATATCATTTGAGAAGTGATATGTTCCAATTGTTTGGAAGTTGTTCACCGTCCATCGTGCCGAGCTTATAGGACCCATTTCCGACGATGTCTAGGACTTGATAGGGTCCTTCCCAATTCGGGGCCGAGATTCCCTTCATTAGGATCTCGAGTGTTGATGGTGACTTTCCTCAGGACTAAGTCCCCGACTCTGAAGTGCCGAAGGTTGGTTCTACTATTGTAGTATCTTTTGATTTGTTACTTTTGTGCAGCCATTCGAACGAGTGCGGCTTCTCATTTTTCATTCGATAATTCGAGGCTAGTATTCATAGCCTCGTGATTTGATTCTTCTGTTGTATGTCGAAACCTGGCACTGGGTTCCCCGACTTCGACAGGAACTGTCACACCCTAACCTCGGTGAGCGCGACCGGCGCTCAACCGAGTGAACTCGGTCGAGCAAGCCTATTAAACCTTCTTTACCCATCTCATTCATGATTTAAAAAGGGAACATGTTACCATCAGTTAAACATGGGAATGAACAGATATATATAAACATTGCTAGTCAGTTTTCATTATATCCGTTATGCCATAGTTAAATTTCCAAAAGTGCATACAGGTTACAATTTAGTGGGAAAGAGTTTCAAAATACAACACGATCCAGTGACCCAGCCAATACCCATACATAACCCACATAAATATCTACGGAGCCTCTAAAGATACAAAAGATAGATATGACCATGCCGGTGACAAGGCCCCGGTTGTACCTCAAAACGTGGTAAATTATGCCAAAAGAAGAACTACATGTCCCCTGGAAGAAATGGGGGCTCACCAAAATTGCCCCAAGGGGGATGCACCACTATCTGCGATCGGCATTGTCCGCTAAGGAACCACCTACATCCATTCAAAGATGTAGAGCCCCCAGAAAAGTTTATGTTAGTACTGCCGAATAGTACTAGCATGTATAACTAATCACCGTCTCCTTAGAAAGGTCAATGATGCAGGAAGAAGTAATGAAGAAACAAACGAGAAACATAGGCAACATATTACACATAAAGTTGTCACATACTTTGGCAATTTAACACATATTCCATAACTTCAATACATCACCAAGTAACAACATAGCTTAACAGGGAGAATTTGAATACATATTACACATAAAGTTTTTACAACACAAGCACGTTTGAAATGTCATCCCCTACATCAATCAGGAATGACACTTACACTAATTATAGGGGCACCATAGGGGTTCGATTTCTAAGAAGAGGGGGTTTTAGCCATACATATTTCAATTGAGCTTCTTTGACTCTACAATTATCCCGAACTCTTAGCAACCTCAATCTATTTTAGCAATATAACAAATTGAACCAAAAATTAGGAAGACATTCATGGTTTTAGCTCACTTGAGCATTTTATCAAATACTTAGTGCGTATTAAGGTTTCAAGGTTCTTTTCATGGGAGGTATCATCTTCCATAATCCATTTATCACAATTCTTAGCTTAAATTCTCCCTAAACTCTTTTATCTTACATGAATGAAATGTAATCACCCCCATCCCCGTGAATTATCACACTAGTATCCCATTATAGCTATGTTTGGAATCAAGAGCCGGGGTGATGAAGTCTTACCTCTTAGGATGAAGAATGCGGTGCCTTACTTGAATTTCTTCAAATTTTTAAGTGATAATTGAAGATCAATTTGATGAAGATTAGTCCCTCCCTCTAGAACTCTCTCTCTCACTCGAGAAAATATCAGAAAATGGGCTCAAACTGGTCTAAGAGGGGTGTTTTATCGGAATAGGGTCGGGTTTAAAATAAGAAAGATGGGTGCCCCGTCATAGGTCTGCATTCGCATATGCGACCGCATAATGGTTATCTGTTTCGCAGAGTGATTATGCATCCGGATAATAGGCCACAAAAATGCACACATCGGCCAAACATTTTCTTTAGCCCAAAAGTGTACTGTATAATCCAAAAAGTCCGAACCATATAACACATAAATATAATTTCGGCACCACGAAGTTCCGGGTTTGTAGGTAAAAATTTTACGGGGCCTTACAGGAATCAAGTCTTCGGAGCCATATACTAATGGAAATGGAGTTGCCCCTGTACTGGACTTCGTTGTTGTTCGATATGCCCAAAGGACTTCGGGTAGAATTTCTCTCCATTTCCCATTAACATCATTCAACCTTTTCTTTAGGTTTTGAATGATAATCTCGTTCATCGATTCGGTCTGTCCGTTCCCACTAGGATGATACAGTGTTGACAATATACTTTTAATTTTATAGTCTTCGAGGAATTTTGTCACTTTCCTGCCGATAAATTGTTTTCTATTGTCGCACACTATTTCGGTGGGTATCCCGAATCGACACACGATGTGATCCAGATGAAGTCTATAACCTCTTTCTCTCTGACTTTCTGGAAGGGCCATGCTTTAACCCATTTAGAGAAATAGTCAGTCATAAATAAAATAAACTTAGCTTTACCTGGGGCCGATGGTAGAGGGCCGACAATATCCATCCCCCATTTCATGAATGGCCATGGGGATAGGACTGAATTAAGTGATTCTCCGGGCTGGTAGATCATCGGTGCAAACCTCTGACATTTATCACATTTTCGAACAAATTCCTTAGTGTATTTTCCATGTTATCCCAATAGTAACTAGCTCTAATGACTTTGTGAAATAGTGATTCGGCGTCGGAGTGGTTCCCACAAGTGCCTTCATGGACCTCTCGTAGAACATAATCAGTGTCCCCTGGTCCCAAACACACTGCCAATGGTCCATCGAATGTTCTCATGTATAATGTTCTGTCTTCAGCCAATGTGAATCGAGCAGCTTTGGTTCCTAAGGCCCTCGACTCTTTAGGGTCCTATGAGAGCTTTACGTTTTTCAAATATTCAATATATTTTTTCCTCCAATCCCAGGTTAAGCTTGTAGAATTTATTTCAGCGTGACCTTCCTCGATCACGGATCTCGACAGTTGAACGACAGTCCCCAAGCTGATTTCATCCTCCAAGACTGATGACCCTTAATTTGTGAGTGCATCGGCTTCACTATTTTGTTCTCGAGGTATGTGTTGCAAGGTCCATTCTTTAAAACGGTGCAAAGTTACCTGCAGCTTTTCCAAATACCTCTGTATTCTATCCTCTCGAACTTTGAAGGTTTTGTTTACTTGGTTCACCACAAGTAAAGAGTCACACTTGGCTTCAATGACTTTCTCTCCCAAGCTTTTAGCTAGCTCGAGACCTGCAATTATGGCCTCGTACTCGGCCTCATTGTTAGTAAACTTAGAAGTTTTGATAGATTGCCTAATAGTGATACCCGAGGGGGGCTTCAAAATGATGCCTAGCCCGAACCCCTTCACAATCGAAGCGCCGTCTGTGAAAAAGGTCCATACCCCCGATGATGTACCTAATTTTAAAAAGAGAACCTTTTCAACTTCAGGTACGAGGGTTGGCGTAAAATCGGCCACGAAGTCCGCTAAAATTTGAGATTTGACGGTCGTTCGGGGTTGATATTCGATATCGTACCCACTGAGTTAGATGACCCATTTGGCCAATCGGCCCGATAGTTCTGGCTTGTGCAAAATATTACGAAGTGGGTAAGTGGTTAATACACATATGGGGTGACATTGAAAGTATGGTTTTAACTTTCTAGAGGCGCTTATCAGTGCAAGTGCCAATTTCTCTAAGTGTGGATATCTAGTTTCTGCTTCTCCTAAGGTTCGACTTATGTAATAAACGGGGAATTGCATACCTTCCTCTTCTCAAACCAGGACACCACTTACCACGATTTTTGATACTGCCAAGTACAATTAAAGTTTCTCATACGCCTTTGGAGTGTGAAGCATCGGTGGGCTCAATAGGTTGCGCTTCAATTCATCTAATGCATGTTGGAATTCCGGGGTCCAAGCGAAATTGTTCTTCTTTTTGATTAGAAAGAAAAATCTGTGGCATCGATCCAACGACCATAAGATGAATCGGCCTAAGGCAGCTATCCGTCTAGCCAGCCTCTGCATGGCTTTTACACTTTTTACGACGGTGATGTCTTCGATGGCCTTAATTTTTTCGGGGTTGATCTCAATCCCCCTATTTGACACCATGAAGCCAAGGAATTTTCCTGAACCGATCCCAAAATCATATTTCTCGGGGTTGAGCTTCATGTTATATTTCCCCAGAATCTCGAACATTTCCTGCAAATGATCTAAATGGTCCTCTGTGCGTAGGGACTTAACTAGCATGTCATCAATATACAATTCCATTGACTTACCTGTTTGTTCTTCGAAAATTTTATTTACTAGGCGTTGGTAAGTAGCTCCTGCATTTTTTATCCCGAAGGGCATTACCTTATAACAGTATGTTCCCTACTTGGTGATAAATGAAGTCTTTTCTTGGTCTTCCGGGTTCATTTGAATTTGATTGTACCCGGTATAGGCATCGAGGAAATTAAGGATCTCATGACCGGACGTGGCGTCGATCATGAAATCGATGTTAGGTAGTGGAAAAGAATCTTTGGGGCATGCCTTGTTTAAATTCTTATAGTCTACGCACATTTTTTAGGTTTGTTCCCTTTTTTAGGGACTACGACTACATTAGCTAACCATTCAGGATATTTTACCTCCCGAATGGACCCTATTTTTAGAAGTTTAGTTACCTCGTCATTTTTGAATGCATGCTTTACCTCGGACTAGAGTCTTCTCTTTTTCTTCACCGATCTGATCTTAGGGTCAATGCTTAATCGATGTGTTGTTATCTCCGGTGGGATCCCTTTCATGTCTAAACGGGACCAAGCATAACATTCTATGTTATCAATAAGAAATTGAATAAGCCTTTTTTGAGTTAAGGGTTAATCTCGTTCCCAGGTATACCTTTCGCTCGGGCAGGTACTCGATCAGTATAACCTGTTCCGGCTCTTCGACCAATGATTTGGTGGCGTTAGAATCTTCGGGAAAGTTCGAGGGGTCAGAAAATCCTCCTCTTCTTCTTCTATCTCTTGCTTCCTCGATTTGGTCAAGGCTGGTGGCAGTGATTGCTATTTGGCTTCATGTTTACCTTTGAGGCTCGACTTTTTCGTGGTTGACAACGTCGATATCGGTGTTACCTCATCGACAGCAAACATTTCCTTTGCAGCATGCTGCTCCCCGTACACTATTTTACATCGTAAGACGACGAGAATTTCATCATCTCGTGGAGAGTTGAGGACACTTACCTCACGTTGTGGTTCCAAGGCCTTCCGAGCAGGGCATTGTACCTCATGTAGCCCTCGATTACGTGGAACTTGGTATCTTGAATGGTTCTAGCTACGTGCACCGATAGTATAATCTCCCTTTTAGTTGTTCCGATGGCCATATTGAAGTCGTTTAAGACTCGAGCTACATGAACGATTTGATCCTGCAGGCCGAGCTGCTCCACGATCCTCGATCACATGATATTTGTCGAGCTACCTGGATCCACTAAAACACGCTTAACTTGAACTTTATTTAATAAGATAGAAATTACCCGAGCATCATTGTAGGGTTGTGAAATTCCTTCCGCTTCTTCGTCATTGAATGATAAGGTGCCTTCTGGCACATAATCTTAGATTTCCCTAGTGATTGATACCTTAAGGCTTTTTAATATGCGTCTCTGTGGAATGTTGACCCCACCAATGATCATATGAATGACATGTTGGGGTTCCTCATGTTCATTTTTCCTGTTGGTGTCCCTTTCCCTGAAATGATTCTTGGCTCGATCGCTGAGGAACTCTTGAAGTTGGCCATGGTTGAATAGACGGTCTACCTCCTCCCTTAATTGCCTGCAATCCTCGGTCATGTGACCATGCGTGCCATGATACATGCACATCAAATTTGGGTTTCTTTGGGAAGGATCGTTCTGTATAGGTCTGGTCCACCTAGTATCTTTGATCCTTGTGATTGCCGATACAATTCCTGATGCATCGATGCTAAAGTTATATTCCAATAACCGAGCTGCCTCTGTGGGAACGGCATACTTGTCAAAACCACTTTTGCTTATAAGTCCCCAAGAATTCTGTCCTCGATCATTTCTTCGATCATTCCGGGCAGAATTATATCCCGGACCATTGATCTTTTGATCTGCAGTGTAGGGTTGATATCGGTCTTTGTTCGACCTTGGCTCCCTATTGACGTCCCTCTAATTTTTAACTGTTGACCTGTTTGGATGCATTGAACCAGAAGGGGCTCCTAAATGGTCATCCTCGACCCTGATCTTCGATTGTGCACATCTGCCCAAGTTATAGCTGGATACTCAATCAAATTTTGTTTCAACTGACGTGATGCTATCGAACTCCATTCAATTAACCCTTGGGTGAAATCTTGAATGGCCCAATCATCTGTTACCGGTGGCAACTCCATGCTCTCCCTTTTAAATTGGGACACGAACTCCCTCAGCATTTCATTATCCATTTGTCTTACCTTGAAAAGATCTGATTTCCTTGTTGCGAACTTTATGGCCCCGGCGTGTGCCTTTACAAAAGAATCTGCTAACATGGAAAATGAGTCAATGGAATTTGGTGGTAGGTTGTGATACCATCTCATTGCTCCCTTTGACAGGGTCTCTCCGAACTTTTTCAACAACACATATTCGATTTCATCATCTTTTAAATTGTTACCCTTGATGGCGTATGTATAGGAAATAACTTGCTCGTTGGGATCGGTGGTCCCATTATATTTGGGTATGTCTGGCATACAAAACGTCTTTGGAATAGTCTTCGGAGTCGCACTTTGAGGAAATGACTTTTGTACAAACTTCTTCGAATCCATCCCTTTCAAGATTGGCGGTGCCCCCGGTATCTGATCAATTCGGGAGTTGTATGTTTCCACTTTTTAATCATTGGCTTTGATTTTCTTCTCTCCTGATCCAATTATTTTGGTAAGCTCCTCGAGAATTTTCATTACCGCAGGATCGGTCCCCGATTCATTACCATTCGACCTTTTCGGTGCTGGCTCGGTGCAGCGAGTAATATCCGACTCGACCCCGTTCGGGGTTCTATGTTCATTTTGTAACTGAGCAATGGCGGCTTGCTGAGCCTGAAACATTTCAAATATAACTTTGAGACTAACTCCTCCGTCTCCTCTGCCCTGTGTTCCTTGGCCACCTGAGTGGACTTCTCGGTGTACACTCCCTTTGAGGTCTGCGTCTAGGTCCTCATTTAAAGCAACGTGCGAACTGGCATTGACTGGATTGGCAACAGGTGCTCCTCCGAGATTTGCCTGTGGCACCTCGACTCCTGGAGTAATCACATTTTCATTTTCCTCATGTAATCTGAGGCCATTGTCACTGTGTGTGGATGCGTTTTGTGAGTTTGACATGTTCTAACCTGAAAGCAAAAATTCTTGACCAGAACAAGCGTAAAATAGTGTTACCAGAATCAGTACTGAACAATCACTAATATCCTTAGCTCCACGGTGGACGCCAAACTGTTTACCCTAAAAATCGAGTAAAAATTAAACTTATATTGTGGTTTTAAAGATATGTGATTTAATTCAATACCAATTGATAAACAGGGAATTAAATAGATAAATTGGACAATAAAATAAATCAAGCCAGTCTGCAAGTAATATCTCGACCTCGATTTGAGATAGTCTCGAGGTTAGATAATAAGAACAGTAGAGGATGAAACAAACAGTGATGAACAACAAGTAAAATAAAGAGAGCAGCGGATGTGTGTATTCTTATCAGTGAATAATGAATGATCCTTACAAATGGATGAGATCCCTCTTTATATAACAGAGAAATCCTAGATAAGGTACAATTCTGATAACAGAAGTAAATCTCATGATTGACATCAATAATCGCTTTGATTTGATCTGTTCCGGAATTTTCGTTGTGATCTTCGACCAGTTACGGATATCTCGTCATTCCGTTATTACACCTTACTCGAAGTCAGTCATGCTTGGCCTCGATCTCAATGAACACTTCGATCTCCAGGCTTAATGTTCTATCTTCGAGTTCGAGCCTGATCTATTACCAGAATAGCCTCGGGACAACTCCCCTGCTTAAAAAATCGGGTATGCCCTATTTCGACCGTATACAATCTGCTTGGCCTAATAGAAATAATAGGTTTGCTCTGTCAAATTAAGGCACTGACTGTCTGGTGTGGCTCGGTTAAAAATCGAATGGTGACAGTAGACTAACATATATTCATACTTTCAGCAGAGGCTCATGACTTTGCTAGTGAATATTAGATTATAGACTTGTTGGCGTTGAGTTAACACTCATTTTTTTGGCCTATATTATCGAATGATCTTATCATAAATTTCGAGAATAATATGTTCGATTTAGACTTTCAGTTAATTAGAACGGGGTTCACTCGACAGGTTAGGTAGGTCGAGTGCCATCACATCCTACCCTAGTTTCCAAACATGATGCATTTGTTCGTAATCTAATTTGAGACGTCATTGAATCTATATTTCATCTAATTGTTATGTATTATTATTTATTTTTAATTAGTGAATTTAAATTGTGTTCGTTACAAACAATGTGATTACTTTATGTTTTCATCACTTTCAAATGCTACAATGATAGACTAACGTATTTTTTAACTTTACGGAATAAAAATTAAGATATAAGAAACTGAACCAATTAAAGAACTTGTGAAAGTTTCACTTTTAAGACCCAATAGTAGTAATTTTACACATTTGATACGTTTATATATAAAATTTTCTACCATTCGTTTCTTTGGATGTCCATCGCAACTAATGCTAGTTAGTGTAAACAAGAAAAGTTTTCATAACCTTACTTTAATTTGTATCTTTTTGTGGATGAGAGATTGCTAGCAAATATTTAATAGGACGGCCAAAATAAACGACGAAACCCGTTATTTCAGAAGAGAAAAGAGCTCGTAATGATATCTATCATATGATACGATTGTGTTAATTGACGATTAAGGTAGGGTTTCGCCAAGAACAAAGAAAATAAAATAAATTAAAGCAACCTTCCAATTTGGATGATAAAACTACTCAAGTCCATGTTCAATGAATATTCACCACCGGTTAATTATTTGTACGATATTTCTAATGTCGTAACGCATATAAATCTCTGTAATCGTGAAAGTCGAAAAAGGGACCTCCGTAAAGTTAATTTAGTAATTAGTGCTATGGTTCTGTGCTATTAAAATAATGAAGAATTAATAAATTTGCATAAATTAGAATTAGTAGTTTGGCATAATTTTTTAGGTAAATGATGATTATATACAGTACGTCAAGTTTTATTCTATAAATTGGACTTGAGTAATTAGACAAACATTAATGAAGAAAAATGTGCTTGGTGCTCCTTTCATCCCCCCAAAAATGATAATACTCGGAATACGACGGTTACCTCATCCGTTTTTCATCTAAAGTAGGATTTAGAAAACTGATTTTCTAGTTTAATTTTTTATATTATTCCTTATGTTCTAATTTATGTGAATTTTTCTGCCTTTCGAAAGTTAATTTGACCAATCTTTAAAGCTAAATTGAATTAGACTAAATCAATATTTTAAAATTCAAATTTGGATATTTAAAAACTATACGAAAAATAGAACAAATATTTTTCTCATGTCAATATGAGAAAAATTTAAATTTTAAAATATTGATCAAAATTTTTATAGTTTGAAGCTCGAAAAGCGAAAATATTTTCGTAAGCTTAAATGGAGGGAGTACATATTTACAAACAGCATAGTAAATTCTACTATATAATCACGAGTTTTTATGAATAAAATTCTTATAGTATTAGAAAAAGTTATTGCCAAAGAAAAAGATTTCCGGTACACTAACAATATCATTGTTGTTATAAATAGTATTTTATTTATGATGAATGTCTATATTTTAGAGAGATTTTAGGGTTTGTTATTTGGTGACTAAGTCACTTTTTCCCTATAAATAGAGGTGTTCTATTCCATTGTAATTGATCCCAAATCAATAAGAATTTCCCCTCTCTACTTTTCTCTGCAATACTCTTCTTCTTCTTTTATTGTTTCATAACACGTTATCAACACGAGACTCTAACTAATTGAGTAGAAGCTTTGGCACTGAGAATAATGATTGTCAATTGTTCCATGAACTTCCTTTATGATTAAATTCTGGATTTAAGGTAAATTTCTATTCCTTGCCATGATCAAATTCATGTATGATTGTGGGCAAAGAAGTGGAAACACATCTCATTCAATTTGCTTCATTCTCATTCCCTTAAGAGGATGTGGTAGCAATATATAATAAGTATAAAAGAAGACAAAATTATTACTGATGTTCTATACGTCAATACCACACAGGTGGGAGGGGTGATTTGTGTGGTGTCCGATTTTCGCGTGCACTAGTTATAGAAGACCAGGTTCTTCTATGTGTTCCAACCTCTACTGTTTGCAGAATAATAAATACAGAAACTAAAGAACATAGAGATTTTTACGTGGAAAACACCTGGCTCAAAAGGTGAAAAAACCACGACCTACTTCCCAGTAGGATTTTTCCAAAACTCTTTACTAAATCATTGAGTCAAACAACATTTACAAAAACTCTTTTGTAAACCTAGGATTACCTCTAACCTCTTGTAGCAAACTAGCCTCTAGCTATTTGCAACAAACTCCATCGTTCTGGTGGTACTTACCACTTTCTTGCTTTTAAAAGAGGATCTTACATGCTTCCCCCTTGCACAAGCCTCACAGACTTTGTCTTCATTGAACTTAATGTTAGGTAGTCCTATCACTTAGACTTGCATGTCCGAGCCTCTTATGCCAAAGGAGGGGATCATTGTCCAGCACACTCAAGCAAGTCAGTTCATTTTCTGAAAGTGTGGACAGATCTACAATGTATATATTGTTCACTCTTTTTCCCTGCAAAACAATCTTGTGAGTTGTAAGATTTATCAAAAAATATTTTGTAAAGGTGAATGTTACCAAGTTACCTATATCACAAAACTGTGACACAATGATTAGGCTATATTTCAAGTCGTCTATCAAATAGCTCAATGGAATGAGTGTCATTTTTATCTACCTTACCAACCTCAATGATTCACCTTTCTTTCCATTTTCAAAGGAGACATTTCCTCCTTTGATGTCCTCAAGTGAAAGGAAATGGTCCTTATTGCCAGTCATGTGCTTTAAGCAGCCACTATCCATGTATCATATTTGGCTTCTCCCCTTCACTTGAACCTACTAAAAAGAAATCAAGGGTTAGTCTTAGGAACCCAAACTAGTTAGGGTCCCTTTCTATAAGCAAAAGGATGAATTAAATTCTTTTTAGCCTAATTTAGTAACCAATTCTTTATTTGAACAAAACTTTTGTTCTTTTGACTGGCTTGTTCTTTTGCATTACATTCACTTTCATAGTGACCGGTCTTACCACAATGGGTATAGATTTTTTTCTCAGGAAGGGTGAGGTACTTGCTTTTAGGATCCCATTTAAGCAGCTGATTCCCAAAGCCAAGTCCTCTCCTATTGCTACAATGATGTTCCTGTAGCCATGTCAAAGCATCGGAGGATCTGTTCCATTTACAGGTTCTTTCTTGTTCATGCTTGACCTTACCAAGTTCCTCCTTCAACACTCCTATCTGTTCATCCTTCCTATACAACTCATCTTTTAGTTTACCTACATTTTCTACTAAGGTGAGTTGAGAGGTGTCAACTGTCTTCTTACTAGTTCCTAATTTCAGTTTTAGATTTTCAGATTTTAACTCTAGGACATTTGTTTCAAGTGTATGAACCTGGTTCTTCATAGCAGTATTTTCACTCACAGTTTCACTGACTCTGATTTCCAAGTTTTTACACTTTGCTTTTAAAATCACACACTCTTTAGACAAATGTTCCTTTTCCTTATTAATTATCTCAGATTCATCAATAAAATCTAGGTATAATTCAGAGAGCTTTTCTTTGGACAAGAATTTAATCTTGTCTTTAAGATGAAATATTCTTACCTCATATTCCTCATGAGATTCCTCATCTGATTCAACAATTGACATAAGTGCTTGTTCATCTTCATCTTCATCATCTGACTCCTCATCTGAACTTTCTCCCCAAGCAACAACCATAGACTTTGTTGATCCTTTGAACTTATTGGGATGAACATGTTCCTTCGTCCGGTCCCTTCGTTCAGATCTTTCTTTCTTCCATTCAACTTCCCATTGAGGGCAATTTTTGATGTGATGATCAGTCTTCCCACATTTGTAGCAGCCTTCATTGGTCGTCTTTTCAGGTGCCCTTGCCTTGTTGTTCACCTCTTAAGGAGCCCTTTCCTCTCATCAGATATTTCTTTAAATCTTTGGTGATCATATCCATTTCATCTTCCTCCAAATCAGCTCCTTCAGTAATTCTAAGTGCCAAACTTCTTTCTTTCTTGGGAGCATCCATCTTCATGGTCTGCCTTCTGAGTTCATAGGCAGTGAGAGTTCCAATCAGTTCATTTAGTTTGGGAGTAGCAATATTCTTGGATCCCTGAATTGCAGTAATCTTGCTTTCCAAGAAACTGACAGAACCCTTATCAGAATTTTCTCAACTTTATCTTCCTCAAATAGAGTCCTTCCAAGAGATTTATGTTTGTTGGTCAGTGTAGTGAACCTTGTATACATGTCTTGAATAGTCTCCCCTTCCTTCAAAGAGAAATTCTCATATTGAGAATATAGCAGAGTACCTATGGATCTCATCACTTGAGTAGTTCCTTCATGAGCCACTTGCAAAGTGTCCCAAATTTCCTTGGCAGTAGTATAGCTTTGAATTCTGTTGTACTCATCTGGACCAAGTCCACACACAAGCCACTTCTTTGTCTTAGAATTCTTCTCCCACTTTCTCAAATCCTCAGCAGTGCAGTCAACTCTAGTCTTTGGCGCTCTACTCCTTCAACATTCTTCTTCATGGTGGCCAAAGGACCATAAGTAACAATATCCCATAGCTCGTAGTCTTCTCCAATTACATGGTCTCTCGTCATGTTCTTCCACCAGGAGTAGTACTGGCCATTGAAGAGTGGAGGCCTTGCAGTTGATTATCCTTCCCAGTTCCCAGGTAGTGCACTCATCTTGATCTTCTCCTAAGGTGTTAGCCTCTTCAATAACCCGCTCTGATACCAATTGATGTTCTATACGTCAATATCACACAAGGGGAGAGGTGACTTGTGTGGTGTCCGATTTTCGCGTGCACTAGTTATAGAAGGACCAGGTTCTTCTATGAGTTCCAACCTCTACTGTTTGAGGAATAAAAAATACAGAAAATTAAGAACACATAGATTTTTACGTAGAAAACATCTTGCTCAAAAGGTGAAAAAACCATGACCTACTTCCCAGTAGGGTTTCAAAAACTCATTACTAAATCATTGAGCCAAACAACATTTACAAAAACTCTTTTGTAAACCTAGGATTACCTCTAACCCCTTGTAGCAAACTAGCCTCTAGCTATTTGCGAAAAACTCCAAGTTAGCTATAACTTGAAACACACAGTACCTATTACAGACGCTTCTAGATAAAGCTGAAAAGGTACAAGTTGAAATCACCTATTACAAATGAACTAGACTAAAAGACAACAATTGGAACTGGTTCGTCTAGCTGGTTCAGGTAGCTTCAAATTCATTCACTCAATTCTCACATGAGCTGCTCGCAAAACTACCTCGCTATTTTCCTTTCAATTCTTACTTAACTTCTGCTTTCGTGTGTACATGTACAGTAAGAACAATCTGCAATATATAAGATTAGTAGACAAAAGATTAACTAGAGTTCTAATGCTACTCTTCCTTGGTGGAAGAGTTCTAGTTAGTCTCAACTCCTCAAATCCTTCCTTATCTTTGTTTCTGTTCTTACTGAATAAGGAGTCCTTCTCCTTACCATTTTACAATCTTTTCGATCAGGAGATATCTCTTATTTACCAGATTTTGTTTATCTCCTGCATGTGCACCTCACGTGCCTTTAACTCTGCTTGTACATATGTCTTCCAGTGATGGACTTGGTTCATTTCTGAATTCCTTTGTCAATCTTCAAAACCATTAAATTTCTTAGGCCAACAATTACCGTGAAGGTATCAATGGATGTGGATGTGTCAATAGACGAAATTATAATCGTCGTCATTATTATGATAATGATAATAATAAGGATTCTCAAAATAATCTTTCACTCTGTAAAAGTAATAATTGTCATCGATTTGGCATGAGATTTTGTAAAGTACATATAGATGATTATGGTCCATTAATAATGTGGATGTGTCAACATTTGATTTACGAATACATATTCATTCTTCGAAAAATATGAACGTCCTAGTGGTAGTGGATATACAACACTCACCTCTAGAAGGAGGTTTAAGATGATATAAGAAAGTAATGCCATTATTATGGTATGAATGATCTTTGGTCACGTACCTATTGTACGTCAAAATATTTTGGCAATGTGATTACTAAAGGATAACAGTAATGGAAGAAACAAATCTTGCATATAATTTTGACAATGACCATAATTTATAACTTTCTCTTAAAAGTGATATTCACTATATGGATATTATTGAATATGTGGTAGTACCAAATTAATTGAGAACTCTGAAAGAGCCAATTATTACTATTTTGGAGGAATACAATTGATTATCATGTCAATTTATTGTGTTGTACTAAGTCTCAAAGAAACTTATTGAGTTTCTCTCTCTAGGCTGGTATTTATTGGTTTTGGACAAAACTTTTGTAGGCAAATATTTTTAATTTTGTACTTTTGAGTACTTTAATTAAGAATATTACCGTCTATGACTCTATGTACTAGTTAGTATTCACACCGAATAAACCGAAGTTACCGAACCGAATAAATCGAAATTGAAAGGAGAAAAACCGAATCATACCGAATTTAATTAGATACGGTATTGATATAGCATTTTACGAAATCAAATATCAAAAATACCGAACCGAAATGTCTAAATACCGTACTGTACCGACCCACGAACACCCTTGTTAGTAAGGTAAATCATTCGCCGTGAATGACGCAAGATATGAGTACATGACATTTCCGAAACAAAATCAGCATTCAACCTTAAAATCTGACAAAATTGCGTCCAGATTCAATGTATTTGACCTATTTATCGTCATTAATAATTGTGACAACATTAATTTTCTCCGATATAAAACCTAAGTGTGACACCTAAAGAAAAAAACTTAGCATTTAACAAATAATTCAGCAATGGGAGAAGTTGATCAAGCTTTCATTCAAGATGTCGAACACAGGCCTAAACTCACCATAACTGAAGCTGAAGGCATTCCAGTTATAGATCTATCAATACTGAACTATCCAGATTTCTCCTCTGAGGAATTGGAAACTCTAGTGGCTGAGATAGGCGATGCATCAAAGAAATGGGGATTCTTCCAAGTTATAAATCATGGGGTACCCTTTGAGCACATGGAAAAAATTGAGTTGGCATCAAGAAAGTTCTTTGCTTTGTCTAAGGAGGATAAGAGAAAAGTGGGGAGAGATGAGTTCAACCCTTTAGGATATTATGATACTGAGCACACCAAGAATGTAAGGGACTGGAAAGAAGTCTTTGATTTTGCTGTACAGAATCCAACTGTTATACCATTTTCTCCTCATCCTGATGACAAACAACTAAAGCACTTGAACAGCCAATGGCCTGACTACCCACAAGAGTTCAGGTAATATATTCCCCAAAAAGAAATAGATCCTCATCTCAAACCCAACGATACAGGCTAGTGAGTTTTTTCGTGCCAACTTTAGTGAATCCTTTGACGCCACACAAAAAGTAAGGGTTTTTGTGGAAACTAAAAATGGAATACAAAAAAAGTGATAGTTTTATTTGTCTTTAATATCATACTTCCTTATTTAGAAACAACATAACTTTAAATGTTCTCTTTTACCCTTAATGATATGATTTATAATCAAAGAAATATCTATGACTTTTTTGGGACCATATTTCAAATATCTCTATGCCAAGTCAAACACTGCTACATGAATTGGGACGGAGGGAGTGCTAGAAAGTTATACTGTTTGTAGCGGCACTATACATAGTTGTTACCTGAAAATATTCACCACATAAAAATATATATGCTGATCAACAAAACATGCTTACTAATACCTACTATATGTTCATTTCCAGGGAGGTATGTGAAGTGTATGTCCAAGAAATGGAAAAACTATGGTACAAATTACTGGAGCTTATCTCTCTCAGCTTAGGTTTGCCTGCGAATAGGTTGAATGGTTTCTTTAATGAAGACCAAACTAGTTTTGTTAGGCTGAATTACTACCCTCCTTGTCCTATCCCTCATCTTGCTTTAGGAGTTGGTAGACATAAGGATGCTGGGGCTCTCACTATAGTTGCTCAAGATAATGTTGGAGGACTTGAAGTAAAGAGTAAAGCAAATGGAGAATGGATTAGAGTCAAACCCACTCCTCATGCTTATATTATAAATATTGGAGACCTTATCCAGGTACACTTATTGAACTTGTTGCTTTACTATTCTCTTCATTCGAGTTCACGTGAACCTATTTCCTTTTTGGTATGTTCCAAAAAGAATGATCTTCATATGGTCCCTCAGTACTTGTATCATCGTATTCTAGACACGCGGTATAAATTTGTATGTGAAAATTAAACCTACTAAAATTTTAACAAATATCATATATATCAAAGCTTACAGTATTGTGAATTAATATTATGAACCATCGAACCAATCAAAATTATAATCCCGAATCCGCCTTTAGACTTAGCTATTTTATTTTCGAGAACCTGTATTTTTTTTCTAGGGGACCTAATAGGGTAGAAATTGTTTTACACAATTGATGTATAAAAGTTATACCGTCTGTAATTGGTCTATGACAACGGTTATACAGGTTTGGAGCAATGAAGAATATGAAAGTGTGGAACATAGGGTGATGGTGAACTCTGAAAGAGAAAGATTTTCAATTCCATTCTTCCTCAACCCAGCACACTATACATGGGTCGAGCCTTTAGAGGAGCTGGTTACAGAGAAAAATCCTGCAAAATACAAGGCATATAACTGGGGGAAATTTTTCACAAGGAGGAAGGACAGCAATTTCAAGAAGCATGATGTTGAAAACATTCAAATTTATCATTTCAGGGCTTGAAACATATCATTAGTCTGTATGTGTTGCAACATACTATGGCGCCATGAACTTGAAAGTATCTCTGCAATATAAATAACTGATGTAAGGATCTCTTTCTACTTTGCATGCGATAACGGATCGGTGTACTTGGCATAAATACTACTCCCTTTGTTCAAATTTATGTGAACCTATTTGATTGGACACGGAACTTAAAGAAAAAATGATGACTTTTAGAATTTGTGGTCCTAAACAAGTCAAAATGGGGCCTCAGAATATTTGTGTGGTTATAAAAGCTTCTCATTAAGTGTAGAATTAGAAGTTTAAGCTAAATTGTTTTCAAAGAACGGACCAAAAAAGAAATATATTCACATAACCTGGAATGGAGAGAGTAGTTCTTGATCTGCCTCATTGTCTTGTTCTTGATATTCTCTGAAATTTTAGCGGCATTGTCCAGAATATATTTCATACCTCTTGTATATTCTTATAAACCTAAGTAATAAGTCATGTTCTCTTATTTTCTTTTTTTGTTTAAAGAATAGAGTCACGATTTTATTGCAACTCTAAACACAAGATACATTTGGAAAAAAGCATACAACCCTGTCTTTTTGTACATGGTGAGAACTTTGTAACCTAAATTAATGAATTGGATCATACAACTAACCACATCACCAAAGCACATAACCCAAAAAAGGGCAATAAAACTGGTTCTTCAGGGTAGCTCATGCAAGAGCACACTTAGTTTTCTCTTCTAGACTCGAAATGATGGGAATTCCCATTTATCTTTGATGCAACAATCCTTTCGTTCTGTTTTTGTATAGTATTAAATGGCGTGCGTATGTGCACTTGATTCCTACTGTCTCTCGGGGGGAGCATTCCATCCGTAATCTTGCCCTGAAGCAATGAGTGGTTGAGATACCACGGCTATTTATCTACTATTGCTTATCTCTTTGACTTTGTCCTCCATACGATGATATCCCCGAGTTTCATTGATACAGTGTATACGGTCAAAACGGGTCTGCCTTTCTTATGATTAATCGAGGTTTGATCATGATAGACCATGGTACGTCCTCGTGTTATATCGAGCCTCTGTGAGGAGTTAGATTGTTGAGCCCGTAATTCAGAGACCGACCACGGTCGAGATCAACCAAGATCGAGACCAAGCATAACGGAGATCGATCAAGACCAATGAAAGTTTACCTACTCAAACAACATTAAGCCGAAATTTACGTAATCCAGCAAGGACCACGGCGAAAATCTCGACACGTATCAAGATGAGGCCGATTAATTAGCCAATCATGAAATTTCTTACTGTATTTAGAATTGTACCATAAGTAGGATTCTCCTACTATAAGGGGGTCTAATCATTTGTAAATGCATGCTATTCACGCAGTACAAAGAAATATACTACTCATTTCTTTAAGCTCTCAATACTCTGTTACTTTGTTCATATCTCATTTTGCTCACCCATTTGGTTCGAGGGTAACTTATCTCGAGGGCTGCACATCTCATTTGGTTTGCTTTTATTTTTCTTCACAATTAATTTTTAAAATCAATTTGCATATTTTCTCAGTTTGTGCCAAGTGAAATCACGTGCCCTTAAAAGCATATATAAATTCAATTGTTATCCGTTTTTAGGGTAAACAGTTTGGCGCTCACAAAGCCGCCCAGTGGACTAAGTATCTACAGTTGACCTCGATGGGGTCCCGGTCGTAGACCCAATCGACGTTAGTTCCCATGTTGCTATTACTGCGAATCTGGCCGTCGACCCCGAAAATAGCGTCTGTAGAGACGTTCGATCAGCCGGTTAGAGCGTACAGGCGGGATCATCCTTTGAGTGATGTTCGAAATGATGCAGGACAACAAGCTGCAATAGCACAACTCCAAAATCAAAACCATGCACCGAGCAGGGTCGAGCCCGAGCCATCGCAGGAAGTTGTTCATAGGCACGAATCACGGTCAAGAAGATCAAATGGAAATGAATCAGGGACCAACCCCGCAATCATGATGATGATAGAGGAGCTGTCAAAACTAGTTGAATCGGGGGAGAAGAAAATTGAAGCAAATGACAAGAAGGTGCAAACTATAACTCCAACGTTGATCAAATTCCGGGGCCACCACCGATTTTGAAGGGTTTGGATTCAAATAAGTTCGTGCAAAAGCCCTTCCCTTCGAGAGCGGCCCCTAAACCATTTCCCAAGAAGTTCCACATGCCAGAAATTCCCAAGTACAATGGGAATACCGACCCCGACGACCATGTCACTTCTTACACATGTGCTATTAAAGGGTATGATCTGGAGGACGATGAGATCGAGTTCGTATAGTTGAAGAAATTCAGTGAGACTTCTTGGGAAATGGTTTTGAGTGATGTTCGAAATGTTGCAGGACAACAAGCTGCAATAGCACAACTCCAAAATCAAAACCATGCACCGAGCAGGGTCGAGCCCGAGCCATCGCAGGAAGTGGTTCATAGGCACGAATCACGGTCAAGAAGATCAAATGGAAATGAATCAGGGACCGACCCTGCAATCATGAAGATGCTAGAGGAGCTGTCAAAGCTAGTTGAATCGGGGGAGATGAAAATTGAAGCAAATGACAAGAAGGTGGAAACTATAACTCCAACGTTGATCAAATTCTGGGGCCACCACCGATTTTGAAGGGTTTGGATTCAAATAAGTTTGTGCAAAAGCCCTTCCCCTCGATAGCGGCCCCTAAACCATTTCCCAAGAAGTTCCACATGCCAGAAATTCCCAAGTACAATGGGACACTTCTTACACATGTGCTATTAAAGGGAATGATCTGGAGAACGATGCGATCGAGTTCGTATCGTTGAAGATGATATGGTACAATAATTTGCCACCCAACTCAATTGATTCTTTTCCCATGCTTGCAGATTCATTCGTTAAAGCACACGCTTGAGCTATAAAGGTCGAGACTAGGAAGTCTGACCTCTTCAAGGTAAAGCATAAAGATAACGACTTGCTCAGAGAATTTGTGTATTGGTTCCAAATGGAACGTAGGGATCTACTACTGATCGCCGATGATTGGACCACTCAGTCGTTCACTCAAGGGTTGAACATACGAAGCTTGGTGGCATTACGATAATTAAGGCAGAACTTGATTGAATACCCAGCTGTTAACTGGGCCGACGTGCATAATCGGTATATGTCGAAGATTAGGGTCGAAGACGACAAGCTAGGGACTCCTTCTTGGTTTATTTTTCCTATCACGACCGTCGACAAAATTGAAAGGGACATTGACCTGGAACCATGGTCAAACAGGGATCGTCACCAGCCATATAATGGAGATCAGAGAAACAACGGACCTGGACACAACCCTATTCGAGATGAAAGGAGAAATGATCGAGCTTAGAGCTCTCGAGGGCTCATGAGCAAGAATGGTTTTGACAGGAATGTCGATCCCAAAAAAGCACCACAACTGTCAGAATATAACTTAAATACTGACGCATCAACTATTATATCACCCATCGGACGCATCAAAGATACTAAATGGCCTCGACCTCTGCAGAACGATCCAGCCCAGAGAAATCCTAACCAAATGTGCAAGTATCATGGAACCCATGGCCATAGAACGGAAGATTGCAGACAACTACGGGAGGAAATAGCCGGTTGTTCAATGAGGGGCACCTTCGGGAATTCTTATGCGATCGGGCCAAGAACCACTTCAGAATACGAGATTCAAACAGACAGAACGAGAAAAAAGAGCCACAACACGTGATCCACATGATTGTTGGAGGGGTCGATATTCCTCAAGGACCAGTATTTAAATGCACCAAGGTGTCGATCACAAGGGAGAAGCGAACTCGGGATTATGTACCAGAAGGAACCTTGTCTTTCAATGACGAGGATGTAGAGGGGATCATGCAACCCCATAACGATGCATTGGTAATATCTGTACTTATGAATAAGATTTAAGTTAAACGTGTTTTAATTGATCCAGGTAGCTCGGCCAACATCATCCAGTCGAGGATCGTAGAACAACTCGGCCTACATGATCAAGTTGCGCCCGCGACCCGAGTACTTAACGGCTTCAACATGGCATGTGAAACCACCAAAGGCGAGATAACTTTGCTAGTAAACGTGACCGGAACCATCCTAGAGACGAAGTTCCATGTGATCGAGGGCGATATGAGGTGTAACGCCCTGTTCGGGAGGCCGTAGATCCACAACATGAGGGCAATACCCTCGACCCTTCACCAGGTTTTGAAGTTACCGATACTAGACGGAGTTAAAACGGTCTACGAGGAGCAACCTATCGCCAAGGAAATGTTTGTAGTCGACGAAGTAATACCAGTATCGAAACTCTTATCAACAAAAGGGTTAGATTGGAAGGGAAAAAAGGAAACCAAATAGCAACCACAAACACCGGTTTCGACCCAATCAGGGAAGCAGGGGACTGACGAGGATGATTATTATGGGGTTCCTCGATCCTTCATAGTCACTGATGATTCCGACCCCACCAAGTCAATGGTCGAAGAGCTAGAATAAATCGTACTGACCAAAGATCAGCCCGAATGAAAGGTATACCTGGGCACAGGGCTAGCTATCGAGCTCAGGGGAAAACGTATTCAATTTCTTAAAACAAACATGGATTTCTTTTCTTAGGCCCATCTTGATATGACACGGATCCTGACGGAAATCACCACTCATAAACTAAGATTGGATCCGAAGTTCCATCCGGTGAAGCAAAAAAGAATACCCCAGTCCGAGGACAAACATGCTTTCATAAAAGACGAGGTAACTAATGTTCTTAAAATAGGATCCATTCGGGAAGTAAAGTATCCCGGATGGTTAGAAAATGTAGTTGTAGTCCTTAAAAAGGGAAACCAACTTAGAATGTGTGTAGATTACAAAGATCTAAATAAGGCATGCCCCAAAGAATCTTTTCCTTTGCCTAATATTGATCGCATGATCGATACCACGACCGTCCACGAGATTCTTAGTTTTCTCGATGCCTATTCGGGGTAAAACCAAATACAGATGAACCCGGAATATCAGGAAAGGACCCCGTTTATCACTAAGTATGGAACCTACTACTATAATGTGATGCCATTCTGATTAAAAAATACTTGTGCAACTTATCAAAGCTTAGTAAATCTGATGTTCGAAGAACAAATAGGAAAATCAATGGAATTTTATAGTGATGACATTCTAGTTAAGTCCATGCGAGCAGAGGACCATTTGAAGTATCTGCAGGAAACTTTTGGCATATTGAAGAAGTATAACATGAAGCTCAACCTAGAAAAATATGCGTTCAGGGTCATCTTTGGCAAGTTTCTCGGTTTCATGGTATCCAACTGAGGAGTCGAGATCAACTTAGACAAAATCAAAGCTATCGAGGACATCACGGAAGTAGACAACGTAAAGGCCGTGCATAGTTTAACGCGACGCATAGCCGCCCTGGGGCGATTGATCTCGAGGTCCTCCGACAAGAGTCATCGATTCTTCTCGTTATTGAAGAAGAAGAATAACTTCACGTGGACTCCGGAGTGCCAACAGGCCTTGGAGGAGCTTAAACAGTACTTATCAAGCCCGACACTGCTTCACATGTCAAGGGCTGACGTATAGCTTTACTTGTATTTAGCAGTATCAGAGATAGCGGTAAGTGGATTCTTGGTCCGAGAAGAACAAGGTACGTAATTCCCTATCTATTATGTTAGTCGGACCTTAGTTGAGGCTGAAACTAGGTATCCCCATCTAGAAAAATTGGCGCTCGCATTGATAAGCACCTCTAGGAAACTAAAACCATACTTTCATGTCATCTCATATGTGTTGTAACAACTTATCCACTTCGAAATGTTCTGCATAAACCCGAATATTCGAGACGGTTAGCTAAATGGGTCGTCGAAATCAGCGGGTACGATATTGAATATCGACCCTGAACAACCATCAAGTCTCAAATCTTGGCTAACTTCACGTCGGCCGTAGTACCCGAGGTTGAAAGAGAACTGTTAGTAAACTCGGGTACATCCACGGGAATCTGGACCCTCTTTAGGGACAGTGCTTCGAACGCAAAGGGGTCCGAACTCGGCATCGTGCTAAAATTACCCAGGTAACGTAGTTAGACAATTTATATAAACTGTAAAATTGACTAATAATGAGGCCGAATATGAGACCATGATTGCAGGTCTCGAATTAGCCAAAGGCTTGGGAGCGGAGGTGATCAAGGCCAAATGTGACTCCCTCCTCGTGGTGAACCAGGTTAACGGAACCTTTGAAGTTCGAGAAGAATGAATGCAAAGATACATGGATAAACTACATGTAACTCTACATCGATTCAAGGAATGGACTTTGCAACATGTGATTCGAGATCAAAATTGAAGACAACGAACTAAATTTAGGGGCTGTCGTACAACTCATGAAATTGGTGGTCGAAGAAGTCCATGGCCAGATAAACTCCACGAGTTTGACCTGGGATTGGAGAAACAAGTACGTAGAATATTTGAAGAACGGGAAGCTCCACTCAGATCCAAAAGATTCGAGAGCCCTGTGCATAAAGGCAGCATAAATCACCTTGTCCGAAGATGGAACCTTGCTCAAAAGGATGTTGGATGGTCCATTAGTGATATGTCTGGGACCAAGAGATAATGAATACACTCTGAGGCAAGTCCACGAGGGCACTTGGGGAAATCATCCTGGTGTTGAATCATTGGTCCACAAAGTGATCGGAGCCAGGTATTACTGAATCTAAATGGAGAAACATGCAAAAGAGTTTGTTCGAAAATGCGACAAGTTCCAAAGGCATGCACCAATGATTCATCAACCCGAGGAACTGCTCCACTCAATTCTATCCCCGTGGCCATTCATGAAGTGGGAATAGACATCGCTATCCCTCTCTCCTGGGCCGTAGGTAAAGCTCAATTTATTTTATTTTATTTATGACTGATTATTTCTCTAAGTGGGTTGAAAAATAGGCTTTCAAGAAAATCAGGGAGAAGGAGGTCATAGACTTCATTTGGGATCACATCATATGTCGATTCGGATGCCTTCCGAATCGTATGCGATAATGTAAAGCAGTTCATCGACAAAAATGTAATGAAATTTCTCGATGATCACAGGATCAAAATAATCCTATCAATACCTTATCATTCTAGCGGGAATGGGCCATCCAAATCGACCAACAAAGCCATCATCCAAAATCTTAAGAAGAGACTAACCGACGCCAAAGGAAAGTGGAAGGAAATCCTACTCGAGGTTCTTTGGGCATACTGCACAACATCGAAGTCCAGTACCGGAGCTTCCCTATTCTCATTAGTTTATGGAGCTGAAGCTCTAATAGCGGTCAAGGTTGGAGAATCAAGTATCACGTTTCGATATGCAACAAAAGAGTCAAATAACGAGGCCAGGAATAAAAACCTAGAATTATTGGATGAAAGATGTGAAGCCGCCCTCATTCGATTGGCCGCTCAAAAACAACGGATCGAGAGATACTACAATCGAAAAGCCAATCTTTGATATTTTAGCATCGGGGACTTGGTGCTAAGGAAAGTCACCCTCAACACCCGAAATCAGAACGAAGGAAAATTGGGTCCAAATTGGGAAGGATCATAACAGATTCTTGAGGTCACCTGAAAAGGGTCCTACAAGTTCAGAACGATGAATTGGGAACAACTGCCAAGCGATTGGAACATATCACACCTAAAACAATGTTACTACTAAGGTACGACCCCTTCCTATTTTCATTTTTGTTTTATACTAACAATTACAGGTGGTCAACAAGAATCTACGATGGATTCTTCAGCGAACAGAATGAAGTCTTTAGGTCTGAAAGCACGTGTTGCACTCTTTTTCCCTTAGACCGGTTTTGTCCTAAATGGGTGTTTTCGCGAGGTTGGTAAAGAGGAAACAATGAATCGTGCTAACTTAGAATCAAGCCCGATTATGAATCGGCATTGAAGGTCAAAGATATCCGAGGTTCCTCTGCAATCAACCTCGAATACTAGGGGCTACCCTCGAATATACATTACCTCTGAATATCAACCCTAGCGAGGAAACTACTTCATAAAAGGAGGGTCTCGATAGATAGGATTTATTGTAAGGGACAAACAGTCAGAACGAACCGTGCCCACGTAGATTGTTCGAGCCCTGGCTTAAATATGTACGCATGTAACTACTTTGATCGAGAATAAAGATGAGCATTTCCCTTGAAAACACTTGATGTTTAACATTTTTTCCTCTTTACATATCTTAAAGAGCTTCGTACTATAGTTAGCCTAAGGGAAATACTTAACCAAAACACGAGTGACCGCTCCCTCACTCAGGTCAAACACCAGCCCGAGGTTTTGTCTTTCATTTTCAATTCTGGACTTGAGAAGCTCGGGATAGAGGCAATTTTTCGAGGAAGTTCAGGGAAAACATTGGGGTAAGTAATTCTAACCCGCATTGGTATAATTTCCATGAATATAAGGATTTGTTCATCACTTAATTATGGATTTGAGTTGGATATTTGGGAGTTTAGGGCTTGGGGATTAGAGAGTGAACTTTGGAGTTTTGGAGGGGAAATTAAGGTCAGATTTTGGTAAATTTGGTATGGCTAGACTCGTGAGTGAATGGGCTATCGTATTTTGTGTTATTTGTCAGATTTCGAGACGTGGGTGCGGGCCGGGGGCCGGGTTTGATCCTATTTCGGATTTTGGGCTAGATTTCAATAATTTTCGTATGGGATTCATCCTTTTAGCCATTATTGATTATCTTGTATTGTTTGTGACTAGATCCATAACCACACATCATATCAATAAGTCATGGAGCTCTCTATCGTCTGATAAGAACCAAAGCCAAATTGTAAGACGACTTATGATATTATTCTTTCAAACATACCTTAATCACCTCTGATAGTACCCATTCATGGTCCAATGACCTCATCTTTTCAAACACAACTATTAAATTGACATGCAACACCTATACAACCTAAATCCACAAACCGTATAATCCGTGCACCTCTAAGCAACAATTCAAATGTACTCAAACATGGAAATTGATGCAAATGAGAGAACCGTCCCGCAAGCTCAACAAGATACTACCACAAGCACAATGTTATGAACCCATCACACATAGTAGACCTAAAACATAAGAACCTCACACAAAGGATCATATCCCAACATAACTCTGCCACAACGCGTGACCGCGTCCAAACATCAATCCACGTGAAATACCTCGAACCATGATGCTCAAAACAAAAAACCACACACAAATAAAAACAAACACATAAAGTTAATGACTATAACCATGGAGGAATGAATAGCACAATATACCACAAATCAAAAAGTCCATAACCAAGCTCAATCAACCATTCCACACCCTTATCACCATCTCGATCGAATTACGCATGCAACCCAAATAGAAAAGCATGATGTGTGCATATAACCGACGAATCACAACCCCTCGTAGCATAGAAGAGTAACCCATAGAACCTATTAACACACGAACAAGCTCAACTCTAACCTAATGACATACCCCTCAACACTAATAGTTCTGAGTCAACAAATCCCACTCGATGTAGAATACACATCCTCCTCGGGCCTACCAATGGGCCCCAAATCAACTCTGGTCACCCCCAAATGGATAAATAGCGCTCCAAAGGTCCATAATGATCTAACCATAACACATACCATCATCTGTCTAACTTTGGCCACATCATCACAGTCCACAACCCTAAATTAATCTACTTTTAAGAACTCCCAGTCTCCAAATCCATATAACACATGAATCACCATAGCTGATCCCAACTCCACCACTCAAATGACTAACATGTCTCTCGTACATAATCAAACCATGAGAAATACTTCAAAAATTTCCCCGCACCACATGTCAAAAATCTGAACATCAGCTATCGCTCAACCATGCTAGTAGCTTAATATAAAGCAATATGAAGTCAGAACATAGTGCATCTTCTGAAATACGCACCTTTCAGGAAATACCAAGTAGTAATAGTGTCACGACCCCAGTTCTCCCTCAGTGAACATGTCGTGATAGCACCTAGTCCCTATAACTAGGTAAGCCTATCAATGCGGAAAAATAACATAACTTGCGGAATAATTAATTAAAACTGGACAACTGAAGAAAGACTGTATATAAATGCCGCTTGGCTTATACAACCCAATAATGCGAAAGTCTACAATATCACCCCAAAATACGGAAACTCACGGGAAACACAGGCTAACAGAATTGTAATACACTGTTGTAACTCCAGAATGTCTAAACAACTGTAAAGAAGAAAAAGCTTTCCACTAAAGCTGGAATAAGATAGAGACTCCTGGTCTGCGGACGCGACAGATGTACCTCGAAGTCTCTGCTAGATCTCTCATCCTCTGGGATAGTGCGCTTTGGTGGAGGTACCTGGATCTGCACATGAAAAACATACGCGGAAGGGGCATGAGTACACCACAGCGGTACTCGGTAAGTGCCAAGCCTAACCTCGGTCGGGTAGTGACGAGGAAGGTTAGGGCCCTACTGAGGTTAAACAGTATAATAGGAATTTACAGTATGAAAACAGGCAGTAATAATAAGTACAACAGTGACATAAGATGGGTCAAACAAGGCAATAACAAAACACAAAGAACAACGTAAACACGAAATATATACAGCTCAATGACAATGGTAACAATGAGGATCTCCCAGGATACCGTCCTGTACTCCTTTTCTCAACTGTCCAGTGGATCTCCCGGGATACCGTCCCGTAGTCCATCATATGTGAATATCCGAAGGATCTCCCGGGATACTGTCCCGTAGTCCATCATATGTGTATATTCGAACGATCTCCGGGGATACCGTCTCGTAGTCCATCATATGTGTATCTCCGAAGGATCTCCCGGGATACCATTCTGTAGTCCATCATATGTGTATATCCGAAGGATCTCCCAGGATACCATCCCGTAGTCCATCATATGTGTATATCCGAAGGATCTCCCGGGACACTGTCCCGTAGTCCATCATATGTGCAGGGGGATCTATCGGGAATCGAACCCGCAGTCCCAAAGTAAATATGTAGGGGGATCTATCAGGAATCTAACCCGCAGTCCCAAAGTAAATATGCAGGGGGATCTATCGGGAATCTAACCCATAGTCCCAAAGTTAATATACAGGGGGATCTATAAGGAATCTAACACGAAGTCCCAAAGTAAATATGCAGGGGGATCTATCGGGAATCTAATCCGCAGTCCCAAAGCAAACAAACGAGAGGGGGGGGGGGGGGGGGGGGGAGCTACCGGAATCCTACATCCGTAGTCCCAAAGTAAATACACAACTACAACAAGAAGATATTCGGAAATAGAGTGCAAAGAAAATTACAAGGCAACAAGTAGTTCTAGCCTAACATGCTTCACATAGTACAATCAAAGCAACTTAGGTAAATAGGAATTTTAAGTCAACTAGGAATGCTTTTCTAAACTAACATAGGCTATAATTGCAAGTATAATAAAACAGGTAAGAAGGAAACTCAGTCGAAGTATTTAAAGTAGAAACCAGATTTTCAACAATTAGCACAAGTTCGCGCTCGTCACCTCACGTACAAGGCATTCAATTATCAAATATCACATCATAAGTTAGACAAGCCACTTACCTCGAACCGGCTCAAAATCAACTCGAAACCACATTTTTTCACGAGTATCCTACTCCAAATGGTCCAAATCTATTCAAATCAATAACATATCGTAAATAGCATCTCAAGCAACTGATTCTTCTATTTAATTCAAAGCTAAGGCGCGAAATTAGGTAAAATGACAAAAATGCCCCTCGGACCCACGTCTCGGAATCGGGTAAAAGTTATATTTTCTGGACACCCATTCACTCACAAACTCACTCGACCAGAAACAATCGAAATCGGATGCCAAAAACTTATTAAATTCTCAGAATTTCGGTTTGGGGAAGTTTCATGAATTCCCCATGGTTTTTCCTCCATTTTTGATAATTAAACTAAAGGAAACAACGGGGATTAATGGTCTAACAATGAATTAGGATTAGAAAATGTTACCTATGATCCTTCTCTTCAAAACCCACTGAAAATCGCCAATTCCCGAGCTCTCAAACTCTTTTTAGACTTATGAAATAAACCCTCAGATTTTTGGAATAAACACAGAGGGATCTTGCACCTGCGATCCCGATCACCGCACCTGCGGTACCGCATCTGCGGTAAAAGCATCGAAGGTGCGGAATTCACTTAAATCCATTAGGGCCGCACCTGCAGTCGTTTGGTCGCGCCTGCAAATCCGCACCTGCGGAACTCAGGTCGCACCTGCGACCACTGGCCAAATCCCCCGCCATCACACCTACGATCAACCCTATCGCCCTTGCGGGTCCGCACCTGCATGAAAACCTTCGCGGGTGCGAAAACACCAGAAGAGGTGTGGTTCATCCATTTAATAAGTCCCAAATTCTCCCGTCAAGCACCTGAAACACACCCGAGGCCCCCCGGACCTCAACCAAACCTACAGACATATCCCACAACATCACTCAAACTTGTAACAATTCTTAAACAACCTAAAATAACATCGGAATCTCAAATTAAACAAGGATTTGAGCCTAAGAACTTCCAATTTCATCAAAACACGCTTTCGATCAAAAACCTAACCAAAACACGTCCGAATGACCTAAAATTTTGCACATACATACCAAATGACATGACTGAACTACTGCAACTTCCAGAATTCCATCCGACCTCGAATTAAAATCTCGCTATAGGACCGGAAGTTCAAAATTCAAACTTCGGCATTTCAAGCCTAAATGACCTAGAGATTTCCAAAATGCATTCTAAACACGCTCCCAACCCCGAAATCACCTAACGGAGCTAACATAACCATCTGATTTCTATTCCGAGGCCGTCTTCATACTGTTCCGACTACGGGCAACTTTCCAACACTTAAGTTCTCATTTAGGGACTAAGTGTCCCAAAACTCTCCGAAACTCAAAACTGAAAGTCCCGTCAATTCAATTTAGTAGAAATAGACTTGGGGAAAAAAATTAATAGGTGATCGGGGCGTGAATTAATAAGACGACCGTCCGGGTCGTCACATCCTCTTACACTTAAACATTTGTTCGTCCTCGAACGAGCATAAAGACATACCTGAAGTAGTGAAAAGATGAGGGTAACTGCTGCGCATCTCATGCTCGGTCTCTCAGGTCGCCTCCTCGGCCGGCTGACCCCGCCACTGAACCTTTACTGAAGCAATGTTCTTTGACCTCAACATTCTTACCTGCCTGTCCAATATAGTCACTGGCTCCTCAACATAGGATAGATCCTTGTCCAACTGGACTGAGTTGAAATTCAACACGTGCGACATGTCACCGTGATACCTCCAGAGCATCGAAACATGAAATACCGATTGAACTCCTGCCAAGATGGGAGGTGAGGAAAGCTCATAAGTAACCTCCCCAACATGCCTCAATATCTCAAAAGGGCAAATAAACCTCGGACTCAACTTCCTTTCTTCCCAAATCTCATAACGCCCTTCATAGGTAAAACCCGAAGCAGAACCCGCTTTCCGACCATATATGAAACATCACGAACCTTCCGGTCCGCGCAACTCTTCTGTCTGGAATGGGCTGTACGGAGTCTATCCTGAATCACCTTGACCTTCTCCAATGCATCCTGAACCAACTCTGTATCCAATAGCCTGGCCTCACCCGGCTTAAACCAACCCACCGGAGATTTGCACCTCCTACCATATAAAGCCTCATACGACGCCATCTGAATTGTGGACTGATAAATGTTGTTGTAAGCAAACTCCGCCAATGTCAAGAACTGATCCCAAGACCCTCCAAAGTCAATCACACAAGCACAGAGCATATCCTCAAGAATCTGAATAGTGCGCTCGGACTGTCCGTCCGTCTGGGGGTGAAATGCTGTGCTCAACTCCACCGGAGTGCCCAGCTCCTGCTGAATGGCCCTCCAGAACCGTAATGTAAACTGAGTACCTCTGTCTGAAATAATAGATACTGGAATACCGTGGAGGCTAACAATCTCTCTAATATAAATCTCATCCAACCTCTCCGACGAATATGTAGTCAGCACCGGAATGAAAGGGGCTGATTTGGTCAGCCGATCCACAATCACCCAAATAGCATCATGCTTCCTCAAAGTCCGAGGAAGTCCAACCACAAAGTCCATGGTGATCCGCTCTCACATCTACCCTGGAATCTCAATCTGCTGAAGTAACCCTCCTGGTCTCTGATGCTCACATTTGACCTGCTGATAGTTGAGGCACTTGGCTACAAACTCTGCAATATCTTTCTTCATTCTTCGCCACCAATAGTGCTGCCTCAAATCCTGATACATCTTCGCATCACTTGGATGTATGGAATACCGTGAAGTGTGGGCCTCTGCTAAAATCAAATCCCGAAGCCCATCAACATTGGGCACACAAATCCGACCCTGCATCCTCAATACCCCGTCATCTCCAATGGTCACATCTCTGGCATCACTGTGCTGAACCGTGTACTTGAGGACAAGTAAATGAGGGTCATCATATTGCCGCTCCCTAATATGATCGAATAAGGAAGACCGAGAAACCACACAAGCTAGGACCCGACTGGGCTCCGAAAGATCCAATCTCACAAACTGACTGTCTAAGACCTGAACATCCATCGCCATAGGCCTCTCTGAAGCTGGTAAATATGCCAAACTCTCCAACTCTTCGCCCGGCGACTCAAGGCATCGGCCACCACATTGGCCTTCCCCGGGTGGTATAATATAGTGATGTCATATTCCTTTAGCAACTCTAACCATCTACGCTGGCATAAATTTAGATCCTTCTGCCTGAATATGTGTTGCAAACTCCGGTGATCCGTAAATATCTCACAGGGAACACCATACAGATAATGACACCATATCTTCAGGGCGTGAACCATGGCAGCTAACTCAAGATCATGGACAGGGTAATTCTTCTCATGTATCTTCAACTGTATGGACGCATAGGCAATCACCCTACCGTCATGCATCAACACCGCTCCAAGGCCGACTCGCGAGGCATCAGAATAAACTGTATAAGACCCCGAACCAGTAGGAAATATCAAGATTGGGGCTGTATTCAAGGCTGTCTTGAGCTTCTGAAAGCTCGCCTCACACTCCTCTGTCCACTAAAATGGAGCACCTTTCTGGGTCAATCTAGTCATAGGGGCTGCAATCGATGAAAATCTCTCCAAAAAACGAACGTAGTAGCCCACCAAGCCAAGGAAACTGCGAATCTCTATAACTGAGGACAGCCTGGGCCAACTCTGCATGGCCTCTAGCTTTCTCGGATCCACCCGAATGCACTTACTCGATACTACGTGGCCTAAGAACGCCACCGAACTCATCCAAAAATCACATTTTGAGAACTTTGCATACAACTTCTTCTCTCTCAAGGTCTGAAGCACTATCCTCAGGTGCTGCTCATGATCTTCCCGACTATGTAAGTAAACAAGAATATCATCTATGAAAACAATGATGAACGAGTCGAGATATGGCCTGAACACACTGTGCATGAAATGCATAAATGCTGCTGGGGCATTAGTTAGCCCAAATAACATAACCAGGAACTCGTAATGGCCATACCAAGTTCTGAAGGCAGTCTTCGGGATATCCGGCTCCCGAATCTTCAATTGATGGTAACCTGAGCGCAAATCAATTTTAGAAAACACATGTGCGCCCTGAAGCTGGTCAAATAGATCATCAATACGAGGCAAGGGATAACGTTTCTTCACTGTAACCCCGTTCAACAAGCCATAATCAATACACATGCGCATAGAACCATCATTTTTCTTCACAAACAAGACAGAGGCTCCTCAAGATGAAACACTGGGTCGAATAAAACCCTTATCAAGCAATTCTTGTAACTAATCCTTCAACTCCTTCAACTCAGCAGGAGCCATACGGTACGGAGGAATGGAAATGGGTTGATTGCCCGGCAACTAATCATTGCCAAAATCTATGTATTTATCGGGCGGCATGCCCGGAAGATCGGCTGAAAACACATCGGGATAATCCCATACCACTGGAACTGAATCAACAGAAGGGGTATCAAAACTGACATCTCTCACATAAGCTAAATACGCGGAACACCCCTTCTAAACCATACACTGAGCTTTAAGGAAAGAGATAACTCTACTGGGAGTGTCATCTAAGGTACCACTCCACTCAAAACACGGAATACCTGGCATAGCCAACGTCACAGTCTTGGCGTGACAATTAAAAATAGCATAATGGGGCGACAACCAATCCATGCCCAAGATAATATCAAAATCCACCATATCGAGTAACAATAAATCCGCACTGGTCTCAAAACCATGAATAGTAACCAAACACAACCGATAAACACGGTCCACAACAAGAGAATCTCCCACAGGAGTAGAAACATAAACAGGAAAAATCAAGGAAATCCCGAGGTACACTCAAATGCGGAGCAAAAATTAGAAGGCACATAAGAATAAGCGTAGCCTAGATCGAATAGAATCAGTACACCTCTATAACAAACCATGAAAATACCTGTGATGACATAATCGGAGGCAACAACCTCGGCAAGAGTAGGTGGGGTAACAACTGGGGATGTAACCATAGACTCAGAACTCTGCTGAGCGCGCTGTGGCTGAAAAATCTGTGAAGATGCACCCCTACCAAGTCTGGGGTAGTCCCTAACTATATTGCGGGTGTCACCACACTCAAAGCAACCTCGCGGCCGACGTAGGGGTTGAAACTGTGCAGTACGGGTACTTCGAGACCTGTGAACACCTGAAACCCGGTGTAAAATTTGAGATGCAAGCTGAGTTGGCTGGCCCGCAAAACCTCTACCATGCCGTACTCTTCCTCCAAAATAAGGGCCAGCGGGTCTCCCCAATCTAGGAAGTATACTCACTCCTCTGTACTCTCCCTCCTGACCTCGTCTGTCCTCTCTCTCCTGGACCCACATGTCCCCTACTCGGAGAGAGGTCCTCACCACCTGCTGAACTGGGACCACATGTTGTGTCGCCANAATTAATCCCACCTGAATCAATGTACCAAACATTCTCAGGAATTGTGCCAAAGTCTCTTGAAGGGTTAGAGTAGTAGTAGCTATAGGAGTGTCAAGTTCCTGGACTTCGGGTGGATCTGCTAGTGGTACCTCAGCGGCAGCTCGCGCAGGTTCTCTCACTGCACCACGTGCGCTTCCTCGGCCTCGGCCTCTGACTGCTGCAGTAGGGGGCGCGGGTGCCTGATCATCCCGGGTAGCACGTGTCCTCACCATCTGTGAGAGAGTAGAAGACATAGGTTTAGAATTGATGTCAAAAGAAGTATATTATGACCAGGAAATCAAATGAAGTGAATATTTTTCCTAAACAGTTAGATAGCCTCTCGTAGATAAGTACAGACGTCTCCGTACCGATCAGTGAGACTCTAATAAACCGGCCTGTGTTCCGTGACTCCTATGAACCTAGAGCTCTGATACCTACTTGTCATGACCCCAGTTCGCCCTCCGTGAATATGTCGTGATGGCACCTAGTCCATATAACTAGGTAAGCCTATCAATGCGGAAAAATAACATAACTTGCAGAATAATTAATTAAAACTGAACAACTGAAGAAAAACTGTATATCAATGCCGCTTGGCATATACAACCCAATAATGCGAAAGTCTACAATATCACCCAAAAACCAGGAAACTCACGGGAAACAAAGGCTAACAGAAATGTAATACACTGTTGTAACTCCAGAATGTCTAAACAACTGTAAGGAAGGAAAAGCTTTCCACTAAAGCTGGAATAAGATAGAGACTCCTGGTCTGCGGACTCGGCAGATGTACCTCGAAGTCTCTGCTAGATCTCTCAACCTCGGGGATAGTGCACCTGGGTGGAGGTACCTGGATCAGCACATGAAAAACATGCGCAGAAGGGGCATGAGTACACCACAACGGTACTCAGTAAGTGCCAAGCCTAACCTCAGTCGGGTAGTGACGAGGAAGGTCAGGAATCTAACCTGCAATCCCAAAGTAAAAAAACAAGGGGGGGGGGGGGAGCTACCGGAATCCCACATCCGTAGTCCCAAAGTAAATACGACAGCCACAACAAAAAGATATTCGAAAATAGAGTGCAAAGCAAATTACAAGGCAACAAGTAGTTCTAGCCTAACATGCTTCATGTAGTACAATCAAAGAAACTTAAGCAAATAGGAAATTTAAGTCAACTAGGCATGCTTTTCTAAACTAACATAGGCTATAATTGCAAGTAGAATAAAACAGGTAAGAAGGACACTCAGTCGAAGTATTTAAAGTAAAAAGCGGATTTTCAACAATTAGCACAATTACGCGCTCATCACCTCATGTACAACGCATTCAATTATTAAATATCACATCCTAAGCGGAACGGTCCCCCACACAAGGTTAGACAAGCCACTTACCTCTAACCGGCACAAAATCAACTCGAAACAACACTTTTTCCACGAGTATCCGACTCCAAATGACCCAAATCTATTCAAATCAATAACATATCGTAAATAACATCTCAAGCAACTGATTCTACTATTTAATTCAAAGCTAAGGCGCGAAATTAGGTAAAATGACCAAAATGCCCCTCGGACCCACATCTCGAAATCGGGTAAAAGTTATATTTTTCGGACTCCCATTCACTCACGAACTCACTCGACCAGAAACAATCGAAATCCGATGCCAAAAACCCCTTAAATTCTTAGAATTTTTGTTTGGGGAAGTTTCATCAATTCCCCATAGGTTTTCCTCCTTTTTTGATAAATTAAACTAAATAAAACAACGGTGATTAATGGTCTAACAATTAATTAGGATTAGAAAACGTTACCTATGATCCTTCTCTTCAAAACCCACTGAAAATCGCCAATTCCCGAGCTCTCAAACTCTTTTTAGACTTATGAAATAAACCCTCGGATTTTTGGAATAAACACACAGGGATCTCGCACCTGCGGTTCCGATCACCGCACCTGCGGAAAAAGCATCGCAGGTACGGAATTCACTTAAATCCTCTGGGCCGCACCTGTGATCGTTTGGTCGCGCTTGTGGTTCCGCACCTGTGGAACTCAGTTCGCACCTACGACACTAGCCAAATCCCCCTGCATTGTACCTGCGATCAACCCTATCGCGCCTGCGGGTCCGCACCTGCGCGAAAACCTCCACCGGTGCGAAAACACCAGAAGAGGTCTGGTTCAGCCATTTAATAAGTCCCAAATTCTCCCGTCAAGCATCCGAAACACACCTGAGGCCTCCGAGACCTCAACCAAACCTACAGAAATATCCCATAACATCATTCAAAAATGTACCAATCCTTAAATCACCTAAAATAACATCAGAATCTCGAATTAAATAAGGATTTGAGCCTAAGAACTTCCAATTTCATCAAAATACTCTTTCGATCAAAAACCTAACCAAAACACGTCCGAATGACATGAAATTTTGCACACACATCCCAAATGACATGACAGAACTATTGCAACTTCCGGAATTCCATTCCGATTCTCGCATCAAAATCTCGCTATCGGACCGGAACTTCAAAAATTCAAACTTCGGTATTTCAAGCCTAAATGAGCTACGGATTTCCAAAATGCATTCCGAACATTCTCCCAACCCCGAAATCACCTAACGGAGCTAACGAAACCATCAACTTTTCATTCCGAGGTTGTCTTCACACTGTTCTGACTACGGGAAACTTTCCAATACTTAAGTTCTCATTTAGGGACTAAGTGTCCCAAAACTCTCCGAAACTCAAATCGAAAGTCCCGACAATTCAATTTAGTAGAAATAGAGTTAGGGGAAAACAATTAATAGGGGATCGGGGCATTAATTAATAAGACGATAGGACGGGTCGTCACAAATAACAATCCATGTTGTTCCAAATTTACGACCTTCCCTCCAAAACAGAACCACCACCTTGTACATGCAAATCTCAATCCCATAGGACGCACCACATCTATGATGCCATCGTGTAAATAGCACGAGAATCTCATTATCAACTCTGAGTCACAAGTAGGATACACACCCAATCATTCGAAAACCTTTCACTTGATTCCATCTACAAGAGAATTACAATACACAACATACCCCTCATATTTGTAGATAATATCCCTCTCAAATTGTGGCAGAAATCATCGAGAACTCTACGAGATCCATTTGAACATGACCAATCCATCACAACTTAATTCCTGGAACTTAAACAAGTCACGCAGGTTGACAAGTCCAAGAGTATTATGACAAAATACCTGTAAAGCCTCATCACATCGTAATAACCAAAAGAACCGAGCATACTATTAGCATATTGATCCAACCTACTACCAATCTGTCCTATTTCTTCGCGTTCCTTCTTAGTTGCCTTCTAGTTAATATTTCTCCTTGCCAGAACATGATTCTCACCACAAGAGATCCTATCATGAAGCTACGTCTCCCTAAAGCCCAAAACTCATTGATTCCCTCATCAAGCACTTAAAACACCATAACCGAGATACCCATTTATAGGAGACCTTCTGTGAATATGAAGATGTTTCCTTTAACTCTCGAATACTAAAATGTAAAATTTATATTGATACAGAAATATCTCGTCACCATCCAATGCAAATCTCATATTCTATCCAAATACAAATACAAAAAAGGTCTTGGATGCTACATATGAACCTTGAATCCATTAGAACGTTCTCAAGTCGAAAGACCTATGTTCCATTAGCATAACATTACCCAAAGAAGTAGTCCAAAACTATAATTAATCGAGTGAATTCCTACTCCATACGCACTACATTTATCACGAATAACAACTCATATCATTCCATGATTTCCATATATCCATCAAGGGTAATATAACCTGTATCCATAATATTTCCTTACTCAAGTCATCCTCGACCTCAGCCTCTGCAAGTCGTAAATGATTCGCAAGTATGCCCCAAATAGAAACTAGTACAACATATATCCATGATATCAAATCGTCGATAACAGACTCCTCTACTTGGTTGAAACCCATAGAACAAATCATCTGATAGCTCACTATACCCATACTCTATTACTGCCATAACCAAGCACCGAATTCAACTAAATCATTCCTAAGCATATGCAACACAAACCATAAAATACCTCAAGTCATTCTCTAAGCTTGCATTCATCCTCGTGAAAGTCAGGTCAACTTTCTCAACCAATCCAAACTATAATCTCAACACATATATCCTATTGGTATAAAGAAACTCTCCATACGACATCATAAGGATTACACATCCGTATACCACCCTGTCGGAGATAACCCACCTGCTTAGCCTCAAACTAGCATTTCACTACGCCCTACCATGGGCACAACCATCATGCAATCACAAAACTTTCCCGAGTCTAAACTCGTGAACAATACATAAGAATCTACATCATCCCATAACTGGACGACATAAAATATCCCTAGACACGATCATAACTCGAGACGGTGCGACAAAACAAGACAAAAATCAATCATTCAATAGTCCTTTTCAGATCCCAAGCAGCCCTTCTCATCACATCAAACCATCTGAACATATCCCGCAGTCACAACAGAATCATCACATAGCCATCAAACCACTCACTGAGACATCAATTCCCGCTAAGGGGCACAAACATACATATGAGTCCAAAGCACGTACTCACGCAACTAAAACCACCAAGCCCAAGCCGCGGTAAAAACCTGGCCTCAAGTTCTTTAGACTAGCCCATCACCAACAACAAAGCTAGGTAAGCCAATTAAAAACAAAGCAATTCAAATGAGAATTACTGAGAAAATATTGATGAAAGAACTGAACTTCTATAAAACTTCCCAAGGACTGGTAGTACAAATCATGAGCTTCTAAGATTTAGAGTTTGCAAAGCTAGTATGAAATAAATACATCATATGTTCGAAATATAGATGAACATATTTATAACTTAAATCTACCAAGAGCAAGATGCATCTATAACCGGAACGCAAGTACATCTTAAATGACAGCTCCTGCCATACACAACAACAACAGCTCCAAAATCTACACGCAAGGTGTAGAAATGTAGTATGAGTTCAACCAACCCCATGTACTCAATAAGTAACAAACTTAACCTTATGTTGAAAGCAGTGACGAGATTGGAAAACGGTTAGAGTCCAAAACCAATAGTGAATAATTACTCGTAAAAATATAATAAAAGTAGTGCAAGTAATAACTCTGTATGCGGTGAAACCGGGGAAGGCCGATTTTAAGGCTTCTTTAGCATTCCGAACCTCGATCTCCGATGTATCGGAGCAGAATATGAATGTTAACCCCGAGGTACACCCCTCGAGGAAGTATTCGGAGGAGTCGATGTACCTCGGGGAAGGGTAAACATCGAAGAATATTATGCGAAAGCGGGAAGTTCCAGAAGGCACGTGGTTAAAGTTGACAAAATACACAAAATGGTACAAGCTCGTACCGTGGCATTAAATGACTGTACCAACCATCTCTCTTTGCATTAATTACAATGTACTATGTTGGGATTCCCCCTCATATATAAAGGGGAACCTTGTCACTTTGTAACACACATGATACTCAATATACAAGACTAAGAACATTCTCTGCCCTCTAACTCAAATATTCTTTGCAATGGTCTCATTCATTTATTGTCTTTCATTTTATTGTTCATTAATTTTTCTTCATTAAATGTTCATTATTAATCATAAAGAGTCCATCTTAGAGGCCTTCGACACTGTCGACTCACTTTCGGCCATCCGTTATCGGGCCCTTGAGCTCGACCTCGAGACACGATCAAACCGACCTCGAGACCCCGTTTCTCCGCTGCTCGGTTTGCATAATCTTATTATTCTTCGTATTTATTTGTTTTCTCACCTATCACTTTGCATCTATTGTCTAAACAACCAGTATTACAATAGATTACGTATTTTTAGAACCACAAAATCATATATAATTGTAATTACCATTTTCTAGGTAAACAGTTTGGCACCCAGCTTGGGGCTAAAAATAATAGTAATTGTTCCAGTGCTGGTTTTCTAAAAACACAAGAAATTCTTTACACTTTTTTCTTGTCCAAGAATCTTCAATTTCAGGTCAAAAAATGTCTAACTCGGTGAATGCACATGAAAACAACGGTCCTAAGGATCACAGGTAAAATGGTGCAGTTATTTCAGGCACCATCATACCACCACAAAACCTTGAAGGGAAACCAATACAGATCCCCGTTGATAAAAGCTCGCACAACATTCAGCGTGTCAACATAAGCTCCCGTGCAGACGAAAACATATGCGGAGAAGATCGGTGTGAGGCTCGAACAATTCTCGCTTGAAAAGAAGTGGCCCAATTGATCAACAAAAGGCATCTTCAAGGATTTCTCGACAATCGAGGCAAGAAACACTTCCGAGAAAGAGGATCGAACGGGGAGAATGAGCTGGGAGAACCCCATCACATCATTCACGTGATTATTGGAGTGATCGATGTACCGCAAGAGCCTATGTTCAAACGGGCCAAAGTGCCCATTATCACCAAAGAACAAACTCAAAGTTTTATGCCCGAAGGAACTGTTGTGTTCAACGAAAAAGATATTGAAGCCTTATCCCAGCCACATAGTGATGCGCTGGTAATTTTTTTTTCTCTTAAATAACTTTTAAATTAAACGGCTCGTGGATCCAGGATGTTCGGCCAATATAATCAGGTTGGAAGTAGTGGAGCAGCTCAAGCTGCTCGACCGAGTCGTTCCCGACTCTCGATCACTCAGTGGATTTAACATGACGAGTGAAATGATGAAGGAGGGAATCACCCTCCCAATCAGTGTGTCCGGTACGGTTCGGGATACAAGGTTTCATGTCATCCAGGGTAACACAATATGCAATGCCCTATTGGGAAGGACGTGGATACACCATATGAGGGCGGTACCGTCAACTCTCCACCAGATGTTAAAATTCCCAACTAAAGATGGCGTGAAAACAGTGTATGGGGAGCAACACACTTCAAAGGAAATGTTTGTCGTTCACAACATGGCACCAACGCCCATATACTCCACCTTGGAGGGGTCAAGAACCGAACATGACACCGAAGATGATGAAGAAGAATTCGTCACTCCTCAAACCTTTGTCGCCCTCGAAGAATCAGATGCAACCAAATCAATAGTCGAAGACATGGAACAAGCTGTTCTGATGGAACACCTTCCAGATCGAAGGTATACCTGGGAACGAGATTAACCCCCGAACTCAGGATAAAACTCATTCAATTTCTCGTTGACAACGTCGAGTGCTTTTCTTGGTCCCACTTATACATGAAAGGGATCCCACCGGAAATAATCACCCATCGGCTAAGCATCGACCCCAGGTTCAAACCGGTGAAGCAGAAAAGGTGACCTCAGTCCGAGATAAAGCATGCGTTCGTCAAATACGAGGTAATAAAACTCCTCAAAATAGGGTCCATCAAGGAAGTAAAATATCCTGAATGGCTAGCCAATGTAGCAGTGGTTCCCAAAAAGGGGAACAAATTGAGAATGTGCGTACACTATAAAGACTTAAATAAAGCATGCCCTAAATATTCATTCCCATTGCCCAACATCGATCACCTAATAGATGCCATGACAGGCCACAATATCCTCACTTTTCTCGATGCCTACTCTGGGTATAATCAAATTCAAATGAACCCCGAGGATAGGGAGAAAACTTTGTTAATCACAAAATATGGCACGTACTGCTAAAATGTAATGCCCTTCGGACTAAAAAATGCAGGGTCCACATACCAACGTTAGTTAATAAGATGTTCGAACGTCAAATAACCAAATACGTGGAAGTTTACATTGATGACATGCTAGTTAAGTTCCTTCACGCAGAGGACCATTTGACTCATTTGCAGGAAACTTTCGACATCCGTAGGAGCTACAACTTGAAGCTCAACCCCGAGAAATGCGCCTTCGGCATAGCTTTAGGAAAATTATTAGGCTTCATGGTATCAAATAGGGGGATTGAAATCAACCTCGACAAAATATAGGCCATCGAAGAAATCACGGTGGTAAACGATGTGAAGGCCGTACAACGGCTGACCGGGCAGAGAACAGGGTTAGGCCGATTCATCTCGAGATCATCAGATCGGATCCATAACTTCTTCTCCCTACTTAAAAAGAAAAACAACTTTGAATGGACCCCGGAGTGCCAACATTCCTTGGAAGGTTTAAAGCGGTGTCTCTCAAGCCCACCTTTTCTCCACACCCCGAAAAAGGACGAAAACCTATATCTATATTTGGCAGTGTCCGAGGTAGCAGTAAGTGGAGTATTGTTTTGAGATGAGCAAGGTACTCAATTCCCTGTTTACTATGTGAGTCGAACCTTGGGAGATGCTGAAACCAAGTAGCCACACTTAGAAAAATTGGCTCTTGCATTAATAAGTGCATCTCGGAAGCTAAAGCCTTATTTTCAATGTTACCATATATGTGTTTTAATGACATATCCTCTTCGAAATATATTGCATAAACTCGAATTGTTGGGTCGATTGGCCAAATGGGCTATCGAGCTCGGGGGGTATGATATCGAATATCAGCCCCGAACGGCTATCAAGTCACAAATTTTGGCGGAATTCGTGGCCGATTTTACACTCTCCCTCATTCCCTAGGTAGAGAAATAAATTTTAAAAAAACGGGCACATTATCAGGGTATGGACCCTATTCACCGATGGTACCTCGAATGTAAAAGGGCCCTGGCTCGGCGTAGTTTTGAAACCACCTACGGGTGGCTTAATTAGACAATCTATAAGAACTGCAAAGTTGACTAACAACGAAGCCGAGTATGAGGCTATGGTTGCAGGTCTCGAATTAGCCAAAAGCATAGGAGCAGAAATCATCGAAGTAAAATGTGATTCCCTTCTTGTAGTAAATAGGAAAATGGAAGTTTTGAGGTTCGCGAGGACAGGATGCAACGATACCTAGACAAACTTTAAGTAACTTTGTATCACTTCAAATAATGGACCCTGGTCCACATACCTCGAGAGCAGAACAACGAAGCAGATGCACTTGCAAACCTCTTCGAGGAAGACGACATTCTCCCCGGTGCTGTTGTTCCGTTATCCAAATCGGTGATTAAAGAAGGCCATGCCGAAATCAACTCCACCAGCCTGACATGGGATTGGAGAAGTAAGTACATCAATTATTTGGGAAGTGGGAAGCTACCCGCAAACCCAAAAGAGTTAAGGGCCCTTCGGACCAAGGTAGCCTGATTTTCGCTCGATGAAAATGGAACACTATACAGAACAACCTTCGACGGACCATTGTCAGTATGGTTAGGGCCGGGAGACACCGACTGCATACTCCGAGAAATCTACGAGTGCACCTGTGGAAATCACTCCGGTGCCGATTCCTTAATTCGAAAGGTTATCAGAGCAGGTTACTATTGGGATAGTATGGAGAAATACACCAAAGAATTCGTCCGAAAATGCGACAAATGTCAAAGATTTGCGCCAATGATCACCAACCCGGCGAATAACTGCATTTAGTCTTGTCACCACGGCCTTTCATGAAAAGGGGAATGGACATCGTCGGCCCCTACCAACGGCACCATGTAAGGCTAGATTTATTCTATTCATGACTGACTATTTCTAAAAATGGGTGGAAGCACAGGCCTATTAGAAGGTAAGAGAAAAAGAAGTCATCGACTTCATCTGGGATCACATCATATGTCTATTCGGGATCCCCTCCGAGGTAACGTTTGATGACGGGAGGCAGATCATCGGAGGCAAAGTAGCTAAATTTTTTGAAGATCATAAAATCAAAAGGATCCTGTCAACGCCCTACAACTCGTGTGCAAATGGTCAGGCCGAGTCCACGAACAAGACCATCATTAAAAACATAAAAACGAAGTTAGAAAATGCAAAAGGGAGATGGAGGGAGATACTACCCGAGGTACTATGGGCATATAAAACAACCTCAAAATCTAGCACAGGAGAGACGCCTTTCTCTCTTGTATACGGGTCCGAGGCCTTAATACCGGTCGAGGTGGGAGAACCTAGTGTCAGATTCCAAAATTCCGTCGAGGACTCAAACAGTGAGGCTATGACTACGGCCCTAAAGCTATTAGATGAGAAGCGAGAAGCTTCCCTGGTGCGTATGGCCGCCAAAAACAGAGAATCGAAAGGTACTATAACAAGAGAAAAAACCTCCGATATTTCAAAGTTGGGGACTTAGTCCTAAGAAAAATCACCATGAGCACTCGAAACCCCAATGAAGAGAAGTTAGGCGTGGTTGGGAAGGACCGTACCGCATCCTTGGAGTAATCGGCAAAGGATCCTACAAACTCGGCACCATGGAAGGCGAGCAACTTCTAAACAATTGGAACATATCAATGCTTTGGCGATATTATTACTAGGGTATAACCTCATCCCTTTTCATTTTTGAGCTTCACAATAATTTCTTGCAGGGGCCGAATGAAAGACACCTCGAATGCCTTGTTTTAAAGCATGCGTTGTGCTCTTTTTCCCTCGCATCTGAATTTTTTCCCACATGGGTTTTACCGATGAGATTTTTAACGAGGCAACACCTATATGCTACCTAAGGAGAACTCATAAAGTATTCAAGGTTTCTCTCCGATCAACCTCAAATACCGAGGGGCATTCCCCCGGCTAGCATATGCCAAAAAGAGTCTCGACAGGAGAATGATGTATTGGACCAAACGGTTGAATGAACCTTGTCCACATAGAAAAATCGAACCCTCGGTAGTGAAAACATGTATACTTGTACCAAGTAATCGAATAAATAAATCTTATATAATCAAAACACTTCGCGCGTCAGAGACGGCTTGAGGGCCCGAAAATAACGTCGACTCGGGGACTGTCCACGATAGTCAACCCATCGAGTCACCAAAAACTTGAAGCCGTAAGACCTGAGGGCCGGCAACTTCGAGCTCGTAAGCCTTACATAAGGCACCAATATAATCCCTCCACGAGGAAACATCCAAGCCATAAAACCTCAGGGCCGGCAACTCCAAATTTATAAGCCTTCCATAAGGCATAAGCTCGAGCTCGTAAGCGTTCCATAAGGCACCAATGTAAGCCCTCACGAGGAAACATCGAAGCCGTAATACCTCAGAGTCGGAAACTCCAAATTTATAAGACCTCCATGAGTCATAACCTCGGGCTCGTAAGCCTTCCATAAGGAACCAATGTAAGCCCTCCACGAAACAACATCGAAGCCGTAAGACCTCAGGGCCGGCAGCTCCAAATTTATAAGCCCTCCATGAGGCATAACCTCAACTTAGGGGCTGTCCACGACAGTCACTTCATCGAGTTACCAAAAATATCAAAAACATAAGCCCTCCATGAAGCAATATCGACTCTCGCTCGGGTACTTTCCACGACAATCACCCCATCAAGTCACCAAAAACTCGAAGCTGTAAGACCTCACGGCCGGCAACTTCGAGCTCGTAAGCCTTCCATAAGGCACCAATGTAATCCCTCCGTGAGGCAACATCGAAGCCGTAAGACCTCAGGGCCAAAAACTCCAAATTTATAAGCCCTCCATGAGGCATAACCTCTAGATCGTAAGCCTTCCGTAAGGAACAAATGCAAGCACTCCACGAGGTAGCATCCAAGCTGTAAGACCTCAGGGCCGGAAACTCCAAATTTCTAAGCCCTCCATGAGGCATAACCTCGACTAAGGGCTGTCCACGACAGTCACTTCATCGAGTTACCAAAAAACATCAACAACATAAGCCCTCCATGAGGCAATATCAACTCTGGCTCAGGGGCTGTCCTCGACAGTTGACCCACAACCGTAAGACCTCGGGGCTAGAAACTTAAAACTCATAAGCCATCCATGAGGAAACATCGAAACTATAAGACCTCAAGCAAGACATGCACCAACTTATAAGACCTTAAAAAGGCATAACCCCGATATCAAATTCAAGGCTATATATCGAACATATAAGACCCCTAAAAAGGCATACCATCGGTATAGACGCCAAGGCTATCTCACTCGGGGACTTTAGGCTACGGCCAAATACAATGACAACCATCATAAGGCTCCGGTAAAACTAACATGACTCGGAGACGTCCGGCTGTCGCCATAAAATCACAAGCCTCCAATTACTTTTAAAAAACATCGAAAAGAACCGGTTAAAGGTTGTACCAACCTAAAGCAGAAGAGCCCAAGTTGCCAGCTACATTGAAGGTCGTACCAACCCAAAATGCGTCAGGGCCGATTTAAAAAATCCTAAGGGACGATGAGGTCGAGTCGAATTCGACTCGGAAACTAAGCCCAAAACGATTAACTAAAAAGCGCCTAAGGGCCAACACGTAAAATCCTAAATCTCCAGCAATATTAAAGGTTGTACCAACCCTATGCATAAGAGCCTAAGCGCCAACCTGAAAAAAGCCTCTGGGCCAATTTGTATCCCCAAGGGTTTTCACTTATGAGTCCCATTCATCAGATTGATCATCAACAACCATCAAAGCCTATACAAGGAATAACAACATGCATTTTATATATGGTGAAAGTTCATAAAGCAAAATTACAAAGCTCAAAGTGGGAGCCCTTGTACAGGAAGAAAGAATAAACAAAATATTAATCTACTGGGGGGACGCGCCTTCAACATCTCCCTCGGAGGGTATGCTTCCAGCAGCTTGGCCCTCTGCCCTAGATCTCCAACGGACTCTTCCCTCTCAGGGACTTCACCCTCATCTCCGTCATCTTCCGAGCCACTGCTCGAATCATCTTCGAAAGCAGGCAGGGCCTCCGATTCTTTTTCTAGGCTCTTCACCCTTTCTATCTCAGTAGATAAATCAAGCCCCACTGCATGTATATCCTCGAGGTCCTGCCGCCAAGACTTTAATCGAGCATGATCTAGAGCTCGGGCAAGCCCAAGCTCGGCCTCCTCGGCTACTTTCATGGCCTGGGAATTTGCAGCAGCAACATTAACCTTATACGAAGCTATGAGCACATCAGCCTCGACTTTAATCGAAGACATCGCAATGAACGATTCGGCATAGAGGTCTTTATATTTGTTACCTTCAGGCCTCGCATCCCGAAGGCAATACTCGAGCGAGGTTAACTTCTTTTGGAGGGACTCTCTCAGAAAAGTTATCTCATTCACGCACTGCTTAAACTTGAGAATCTCAACATCCCTGGCTCGGTATCCTTCCCGCATCAGGGCATCTTTTTCCTTAAGCTACAAAAGTCAACCCAATAAGTATCAAGTACTGATATCAGGCGGGAACAAAAATAAAACACACAGAAGGCTATGCTACTTGCTCGTCAAGATCACTCCGTTCCTGAGATACCGTTTCTAAACGGGCTCGGAGGGCCAACTCTTCTTCCTCCTTTTTGGCAAGAAGATCCCTGAGCTCGCCCGCCTCCAATAAAAATCTCCTGTGCTCCCCCTCGTAATTGACTAGCTCAGATTGGAACTTGGCCGTGGTCCGGTTATAAAGCACTTTCACCTGAAAGCATGAAGGAATGAGGGTAAATGAAATACTAATCAAGGCTCGAAACAATCAACAAAGAATTTACCTGTTTGCAGAGCCTTTCAGCCTCCTCGAAAATGAAAATGGCATTAAGATCGAGATTTTTCTCGGCCATAGTGAAGATCCCCTCGACTACATCCTTACCCTTGAGAAGTGCCTCTGCATCAGAAGATTCTACGTTACGGGCATCCTGTGTCTCCCTCAGAGAAAATGTTGAAACCGATAGAGAATCTCCTACATCAATGACCTCGGGTATATCAATCGGGGCCTTTGGCTCAAATCTAACCACCTGCAGCTCATCCGCCGAGTGTTCTTCGGCCCGAGGAATATCTCGGGTTACTTTCGACTTAGGAACATCATTTGGACTACCCTAAAAAACCCTTCGGATCTTTTTGCTTCATCTTCATTCTTCGTTAATTCCTGTCTCTCTTTTACTTTTTCAAATGAGATTTGATGCTTTTTGATGATCAGTCTGATGTGTTGGACTTAGAATGTAAAACCCTTAGGTTTTTGTTCTTTGATCGATGACCGATAATAAGTGACCACTTAGGGTCTGGTCGTCCAGCTAAGCTTTAGCTCAGGATTTTTGAGTTCAAACTAGGTGAGGTCTCGAGTACACTGTGCTTCGGCCTTTATGTACTTTAGGCACCAGCCTTTATCCTTTATAACACCGGCCCTTAGGCTCTTTGGATTGGCCCTTAGGCTCTTTAGGTTGGCCCTTGAGCTCTTACATATCGGCCCTTAGGCTCTTCCAATTCAGCCCTTAGGCTCTTTTTAAATTGGGTCAATTTGACCTTTAAAATGGCTATATGCATTGGCATATTTTTATACGCGTCAAACTTTTTGACGATTCGACTGATAGTAGTCTCGATTACAAGTGGATGTGCAACGATAGTTGAGTGCCTCGTGAGGTTCTCTCGAAGGCTGATTTTTTCGAAGCTTTTACATTTTTCGGAGCTGATATTATCGAATCCCCTTTTGCTTATGCCGAGGGTAGCCTGATTTAACCGATTTTTTTTAAGTATCTAAAGGCGTTTAGTTTTATGGAAGAAGTTGAACGTCTCTGAGCCGCATTGTTTCGCCTGTAACCTTATGACCGTTGTCTTTATATTGGCTATAGCCGTTAGTCCCCGAATAAGATGGCCTCAACCTTAATATCGAGGATATTCCTTTTTAGGGGTCTTATAAGTTCGAGTACATAGCCTTGGCCTTAATATTGGGGGGTTGCCTTTTATAAGGCCTTGTATGTTTGAATATGACTCATTGAGGTTTTATAAGTTTGATTATGCCTCATTGAGGACTTATAAGTTTGATTTTGATTTTGCCTCCTTGAGCTCTTATAAGTTTGAGTTTTATTTTGCCTCATTGAGGTCTTATGAGTTCAATTTTGACTCATTTAGGTCTTATGAGTTTGATTATGCCTCATTGAGGTCTTATGAGCTCGAGTATGCCTCATTGAGGTCTTACGAGTTCGAGTTTTTGATAACTCGATAAGTTGACTATCGAAGACAACCCCCGAGTGTTCGGGTGTATTTTGCCCTTGAGCCGTTTAATGAAAATAGAAAACTTCTTTGAGGCACACAATGTTTTGATATAATAAGAATGCTTCTTCAAATGATTGACACATGCGTACATGATTTTTACATCGGGGACTTCGACTTATTCTACACGGACACGGTTCATTCGACCGTTTCGACCATTACAACATTCTCCTATCGAATCCCTCTTCGGCATGACTTGTTTTCTTCGAAAAAGTAACCTCCGAGGGTGATGCCCCCCAGTATTCGAGGTTGATGGTAAAGAAGCCTTGAATATTTGTTGAGTTTTCCTTATGTAGAATATAGGTTTTGCCTCGTTATAAACGTTGTAAGTAGAACCCATTTGGGATAAAACCTGATCTAAGGGAAAAAGAGTGTACCACATGCTTTAAAACCCAATTTCTTCAAGTTGAAGGGTGCTTTGGTATCTCCAACCGAACACCTGGAAGGAGTTAGTACGAAATGTAATTTGAAAAAGGAGAAGGTTATAGCTTAGAAATAATAGCGTTTGAGCATTTGATATGTTCCAATTTCTTGGCAGTTGCTCACCTTCCATAGTGCCAAGTTTGTAGGATCCTTTGCCTACTATCCCGAGGACGCGGTACGGTCCTTCCCAATAGGGCCTAGCTTCCTTTCGTTTGGGTTTCGAGTGCTGAGTGTAACTTCCCTTAGAACCAAGTCCCCAACTCCAAAATATCAAAGGTTTTTTCTTCTGTTGTAATACCTTTCGATCCTCTATTTTTAGCGGCCATTCAAACCAGTGCGGCCTCACGCTTTTCATCTAACAACTCGAGGGAGGTGTTCATGGACTCGTTGTTTGAGTCTTCCGTGGCATGCTGAAATCTGACACTCGATTCCCCTACTTCAACTAGTATCAATGCCTTTGACCCGTATACCAAAGAGAACGGGGTCTCTCTTGCGCTCGACTTCGAAGTTGTTCGATATGCCCATAGTACTTCGGGAAACACTTCTCTCCATTTCACCTTCGCATTCTCCAAGATCTTCTTTAAGTTTTGAATGATAGTGTTTTATTTGTGGACTCGGCTTGAACGTTTGCACTTGGGTTGTAAGGCGTCGATAAGATCTTTTTTATTTTATGATCCTCGAGAACTTCGTCACCTTGCTGCCGATGAACTGCCTCCCATTATCACATCTAATCTCGGAGGGGATCCCGAATCGGCATATGATGTGGTCCCATATGAAGTCGATGACTTCTTTTTCTCTTATCTTCTCAAAAGCTCGCGCTTCTACCCATTTCGAGAAGTAGTCAGTCACAAATAAGATAAATCTAGCTTTACCTTGAGCCGTTGGTAGGAGGCCGACGATGTCTATCCCCCATTTCATGAATGGACACAGGGATAAGACCGAGTTTAGTTTTTCACCAGGTTGATGAATCATCGATGCGAATCTTTGGAATTTGTCACATCTTCGAACAAACTCCTTGGTGTCCTTTTCCATGCTATCCCAGTAATACCCTGCTCTGATTACCTTTCGAACTAAGGAGTCGGCACCGGAGTGGTTTGCACAAGTGCCTTCGTGGATTTCCTGTAGTACACAGTCTGTGTCTCCTGGTCCCAAGCATACTGCTAGTGGTCCATCAAAGGTCCTTCTATACAATGTTCCATTCTCATGGAGTGAAAATCGGGCTGCTTTGGATCGAAGGGCCCTCGATTCTTTTGTGTCCGAGGGGAGCTTCGCATGCTTCAAGTACTCGATATACTTGTTTCTCCAATCCTATGTTGGACTTGTTGAGTTGATATGTGCATCGCCTTCTTCGATTACCGATTTTGATAGTTGTACGATAGTCCCTGGGATTATGTTGTCTTCTTCCACGCACGAACCCAAGTTTGCGAGTGCATCGGCCTCGCTGTTCTGTTCTTGAGGTAGGTGAACCAGGGTCCACTCTTTAAAGCGATGCAATGTCACTTGAAATTTGTATAAGTATATTTGCATCCTATCTTCTCGAACCTTGAAGCTCCCATTTACTTGGTTTACAACCAGAAGAGAATCACATTTTGCCTCGATGACCTCTGCTCCTAGGCCCTTGTCTAGTTCGAGACCTGCAATCATGGCCTCATACTCGACCTCATTGTTAGTCAACTTTGAAGTTCTTATAGATTGTCTAATTATGCCGCCCGTAGGTGGTCTTAGAACTACACCGAGCCCGAACACTTTCACGTTTGAGGCACCATCAATGAAGAGGGTCCATACCCCCGATGACGTGCCCATTTTCAGCGAGAGTTCTTTCTCCACTTCGAGCAACGAGGGCGGGCGTAAAATCGGCCACGAAGTTTGCCAAAATATGAGACTTGATAGCCATTAAAGGTCGATATTCGATGTCATAACCTCCAAGTTCGATGGCCTATTTGGTCAATCGGCTCGATAATTTGGGCTTATGCAAGATTTTTCGAATTGGATATGTTGTTAACACACATATAGGATGACACTGAATGTATGGTTTCAATTTCCTAGATGCACTTACTAATGTAAGAGCTAATTTTTCTAAGTGCGGATACTTGGTTTTAGCATCTCCCAGGGTCTGGCACTTATAATAAACATGAATTGCGTACCTTTTCCTTCTCGACCCAACACTCCACTCACCACAACTTCGGATATGGACAAATACACGTATAGTGTTTCATCTTCCTTCGGGGTGTGGAGCAAAGGTGGGTTCGAGAGATACTGCTTTAATTCATCCAAGGCTCGTTGGCATTCCGGAGACCATTCGAAGTTGTTTTTCTTCTTGAGAAAGGAGAAAAAGTGATGACTCCAATCTGATGACCTCGAGATGAATCAGCATAAGGCAGTTATCCACCTGGTCAGCCGCTGTACTGCTATCACATTGTTTACCACGGTGATCTCCTCGATCGCTTTGATTTTATTTGGGTTGATCTCGATTCCCCTGTTTGACACCATGAAGCCCAAAATTTGCCCGAGCTGACTCCAAAAGCACATTTCTCGGGGTTGAGCTTCATGTTGTATCTTCTTAGGATATCGAATGTTGCCTGCAAATGAGTCAAATGATCCTCTGTGCGCAGGGACTTAACTAACATGTCATCAATGTAAACTTCCATAGACTCGCCTATTTGATGTTCGAACATCTTATTAACTAGGCGTTGGTATGTTGCTCCTGCATTTTTTAGCTCGAAGGGCATTACATTATAGCATACTTTGTCATAAACAAAGTCTTTTCCTGGTCTTCCGGGTTCATTTGAATTTTATTATTTCCGGAGTAGGCATCGAGAAAGGTAAGGATCTCGTAGCCAGTCGTGGCATCAATCAATCCATCGATGTTGGGGAGAGGGAAGGAATATTTTGGTCATGCTTTGTTCAAATCCTTGTGATCTACACACATTCTAAGTTTATTCCCTTTTTTTGGGACTGCTACTACGTTAGCTAACCATTCGCAGTATTTTACTTCCCTTATGGACCCTATTTTAAGAAGTTTAGTTACCTCATCTTCGAAGAATGCATGCTTTACCTCAGATTGAGGTCTCCTTTTTTGTTTCACCGACTTGGGGTCGACACTTAGTCGATGGGTGGTTACCTCCGGTGGGATCCCTGTTAAGTCTAAATGGCACCAAGCGAAGAAATCATTGATATCAATAAGGAATTGAATGAGTTTTTTCTAGAGTTCGGGCCTTAATACCGTTCCCAGGTATACATTTTGTTCCGGTAGGTTCTGGACCAACACTACCTTTTCGAGCTCCTCGGTAGTGGAGTTCATCGCATCTGACTCCTCGGGGGCGACAAAGGCTCGAGGGGAAAGAAAATATTCTTAGTCCTCGATCACCTGTTCTTCGGGCTCCTTTCCCTTGAGCTCAACCGAGGGTGCAGGCTGTAATTGCTATTTGGATACTTGTTTATCTTTTGAATTCTCCGCGGTGGAAGATGTCGATATTTGTGCCAAGTCATGCATTGCGAACATCTCCTTAGCTGCATTCTGCTCTCCATACACCATTTTTACTGCATCCTTTGTTGGGAATTTCATCATTTGATGAAGTGTTGATGGTACTGCCCTCATGCTATGTATCCATGGTCTTCCACGTAAGGCATTGTACCTCTTGTTACCTTCCATGACATGAAACTTGGTGTTTTGCATTGTTCCGGCCACGTTGAATGTGAGGATGATTTCCCCCTTTGTTGTTTCACTCGCCATGTTGAATCCATTAAGGACTCAAGGGGCAGGTATGATTTGGTCGAGCAGCCCGAGCTGCTCTACGACCCTCGACCTTATTATATTGGCCGAACTACCTGGATCCACGAGGACACGTTTAACTTGAAATTTATTTAAAAGGATAGAAATTATCAGTGCATCGTTGTGAGGCTGAGATACGGCCTCAATATCTTCCTCGCTGAATGTGAGGGTGTCCTCGTGGACATAGCCCCGAGATCGCTTCCCCCTTGTGATGGATACTTTTGTTCGTTTGAATATGGGTCCCTGTGGGACGTCGAGTCCTCCAAAGATCATATGAATGACATGCTGTGGCTCCTCCTGTTCATTCTTACTATTTTCATCTCTCTCTCAAAAATGATTCTTGGCCCGTTCACTGAGGAATTCTCGAAGGTGCCCTTCATTGAACAATCGGGCTACCTCTTCTTGAAGCTGTCTGCAATCTTCGGTCCTATGACCGTGAGTGACACGATATTTTTGCATTAAGTGAGGGTTCTTCTAGGAAGGATCTGACTGCATGGGTTTGGGCCACCTGGTGTCTCTAATCTTTCCTATGGCTGATACGATGTCTGAGGCATCGATGTTGAAGATGTATTCTGAAATTAAGGTGCCTCCAGCGGTCCTGAGTTCCTGTCGAACCCGGTTTTGCTCATGAGTCCTCGGGAACGTTTTCCTCGATCCATCCTTCGATCATTTCGAGGTATATTACGCCTCGAAGACTTTCTTCGGTCTTCGACATAGGGTTGGTATCTCTCCTAAATCGGCCTTGGCTCATTTTATTCATTTCTTAATTCCTTTCCTGGTAGCCTTCTAGGATAAACTGAGCCCGATGGGCCTCCCAACTAGTCATCCTTAACCCTAATTTTTGATTGATACCTGTCGTGCGTATCCTCCAAAGTTATGATGGGATACTCGATTAGGTTCTACTTCAGCTGCTTGCACTTCCCAGTCATCAGAGACCGGTGGTAATTCCATTCACTCAATCCGGAAATGAGATACGAACTCCATTAGAATCTCATTTTCTGTTTGTTTGATTTTGAACACATCGGACTTCCTTGTAGCAACTTTTGTGGCACCAATATGTGCCTTTAAAAATGAATCAGAAAACATGGCGAACGAATCTATCGAGTTTGGGGGGAGGTTATGATACCGCATCATGGCCCCCTTGGATAGTGTTTCTCCAAATTTCTTCAAAAGAACAGACTCGATTTTGTCATCCTTTAAATCATTTCCTTTTATACCACCAGTATATGTGGTGATATGCTCGTTGGGATCTGTGGTCCCGTTGTTATTTGGGATATCGGGCATTTTGAACTTCTTCAGAATGGGCTTCGGAGCAGCACTTGACGGAAATGGATTCAGCACGAACTTCTTCGAATCCACTCCCTTCAAAATCGGGGGTGCTCCCGGGATTTGGTCAACTCTCGAGTTGTAGGTTTCTACTTTTTTGTCGTTGTCCTCTATCTTCTTCTCGCCTGACTCGATTCTCTTGGTGAGCTCCTTAGGCTTTCTCATAATAGTAGGGTCTGTTCCTGACCCATTATTGCTCGATATTTCTGGTGTTGGCTCAACTCGGGAGCTTCTTCCGTTCATGCTGTGTGCGGAGTCTTTTGCAGACTCTGTAGCCGAGCAATAGCAACTTGTTGTGCTTGAAACATCTTGAAAATGATTTGTAGGCTGACTTCATTTCGAGCATGTGTTGTTTGTGCGTCAAGTTGGACTTCTCCTTGCACACTTCTCCCAACATCCATACCCAAATCGGTGCTTATAGCAATATGCGAGCCAATGTCAACTGGGTTGGGAATAGGTGCTACTCCGGGGTTGAGCGGCGGCTCACCGGCTGCGGAAGCTGCTGCATTAGTTTCCCCATAGAAACCGAGGCCATTTTTGCCATGCACTGGTGCGTTAGATGAGTTCGACATGTTTTATCCTGAAATAAAAAATTCTTGGATAAGAAGAAGTGTGAAGAATAACGTGTGTTATCAGAAAACTAGCACTAAAATAATCACTATTATCTTTAGCCCACGGTGGGCGCCAAGCTGTTTACCTTGAGAATTGTTTTAGAAATTATACTTTATTAGTGGTTTTAAGAATATGTGATTTACTTCAATACTAGTATATAAACAAGAAATACTAAGTGTAAGTGAGAAGAATGTGATAGTCAAACAATGTTGTCACAAAACTGGGGACCTCGAGCTTGGTGACCTCGGGGGTCTCGAGGTTAGCCTTGGCAGTAAAATATTAACAATAAATGAAGAACAATAAAGCCGAATAATGTTGAGTACGTTAAGGAAAAAGAGTAGAATGTTCTATTACAGTAGTATTGATTTCCTTTACAAATAATTGAAGTCCCCTTTATATAGGAGGGGAAAACCCAATATGGTACATTTCTAAAAATGACAAAGAATATTATTGGTACAATTGTGTAACGTCCTAGTACAGATGTGTACTATCTCTGACAAATTCTATCCGTCCTAACCACGTGTCCTTGGGAATTTCCAGCTTTTCTTTGAGTGCCATCGATTCCTTGAGTGCCATCGATTTTGCACTACCTCGAGGAAGGACATGTTGGGCCTTTGATATATTCTCTCGAGGTATACATTCTGGGTCGGTCTAGATCCTTACTTTGATATTTCCGAGCTTGTGCTCGGTGTATAATTGAAACCTCAAAATTGGTCTCCTCGATTTTGGCCGTATACACTCGGCCATACTAGGTTCTGTATCTCGGCCAACTGGGCTCGCTCATAGGTGCTCGACCACTGTAGGCTCGGTATATAACTTACCATCTGATCAGAGGTTGCCCAACAAGGGCCTTCCCATTGATTATAGCTCAATGGTAATGAAAATACATCAATATTGAATATATAGACTCTCTCCTCTCTTGACTAGAAAAAGAAAATCCTCACTTGAATATGCAGTCCCGATAAGGAGAATACTATAACTTACAAGACTAGGCCAATATACGTAAATTTCAGAATATGAATTTCTCTTTATGCCTCGTTATCAAACTCGTGTAATTACGAGATCATGCCAAAATAAAGGAAGAGCTTAGCCTTAAGATACCTGGAGTAAAGAAAAATCCGTATGATATTCTGGAGAAATATTGCACCGTGCTCCTTTAGAATCGCAAAATCTTACACTTCAAAATTTTGATCACTTTGCAAATCTTGGCATCTCACTTTAAAATTTATTAACAATGTTACTAATAAATAATGAGATGTTTCTCTACAAGAATGGAAAATGAACGTACCCTTTTGTGGCTTTCTTGATAACACTTCTCCATCCAAATGATATAATGTAGTTATCACCTCAAATATTGCCACCTTTACAAAGTGAATTAAGAATCATCAAATATAAGATATATTACTGCCATGTTAAACTTCAAGACTAATCCAAAATGTATTAGATAATTACCAATTTATTTATTAACTTGGTAATTCCCCACTAATCAATAATTAACCAATTATCCACATAATTAAGAATTATCTCAAATTACTTAAAATACTGCTCATTTTTAACATACCTTAACACCTCCCTACCATGGTCATGTGGTAGCTTGTATGGCACTAATCCATAAATACTGGGTATTATAGCTTGGACTGTATTTTATACCAAATCGACAAACTTCGGCGAAACTCACTTTCTTCGATTTGCTTACCCTCTCACCTTCACAAATTTACTTATCACTTGTTTGAAATAACATAATACTTATAATCCCAAAATAATCTCATCCCCGAACTTACGTCGATTTACTTACGACGAAACTTTAACGTACGAAAATACGGGATGTAACATCTCATTTCCGAGCATATATCAATTTACTTATTGCGTACTTCCACGTAAAAAAATATGGGGTGCTACATCATTCCCTCATTTGGAACATTAGTCCTCGAATGTTTACTGGTGCATTTATCATTTTCATAACCTATGTCTTCTGAATACTTTACTACTCTCCTTGCCATCTAGTCAACTGTTATGTGAATAAATCCAAAGGCCAAGGCATTCCCCCCCCTTTAGGCCTCTTTCTCACACCGTGACTTGTGGTCGGAATCCTTCCAATATTGTAACTATTGCTACCTTCGATCACGCAGCATGTACGACTCTGACCTTGTAAATGCGCCTATGCAACTCTTCTCTCCTTTTTCCTCCAGCTTTAGTCAATCTCTAGGCCTCACTTTGTAGACATATACAGAGCTTGATAAGATGTCCCTCTAGGCATCTATGGTTATACCGAAGTTCTTCGATCGGTAATTATCGAACTTACGACTAGTGCTATATCTTGCTTTATAGCCTCAATTCTCCATCCGCGTGACTTTACTGCATCTAGGTAGGTCATATCATATCATAACTCTTACTTCGATTTATCGTTACTGATGCCTTCTACTTGCAACCTTCCTTCAACTTGCGTGCCCTATAGATTTCCTTGTGTTATTTTAGAACATCAAGCGAGACATCACATTGTTTCTAATTCTTCTTTACTCTCTTAACCAGACCTCTCAATACCTAGCAACCATGGTCTGGAAGGTATTCCAGTGACGACGCCGCTATTATTCCTAGATACTGAATCCCAATGCTTCTAGCCTTCTATCTAAAGTATGGACTATACACAACCTTCCGCATGTGAATATTTCGTACATTGTTCACCTTTACCTTACTTACCTTAAAATCTCGCATTACATCTTTTATCTCATTCATGGCCTCCTTTCCACATAGGTATAATTCATATTCACAACTTGAAGCTCTATTATAATACTTGCACCTCCGGTGTATACATATTTCAGTGAGAGCTTCCTAGTGACTTCTTATAAGGCTGGTACTTTTCTAACTGGCTTTATCATAGAGCCGTTATAGAATATGGCTATTGTACTATTTCTATTGTACCTCTGATATTAAGAGTGATTCTGCAATGTTCTGAACCACGATATCAATAATCTTTGGGGTCCAATAATCAAATTATTGATTTACTTAGTTGATATAACTCTTTTGTTTCCTCTTCCACCCGATCAACCTTTATGTAGGCTTAAGCTATTGCAGCTCATGGTATTAGTTATTACTTTTAGCCTTTCATGGCAGTATGGAATAATCATGATACAATCCTTTAGCGATTCAATCCTTTGTTTATTACCGGGGCTCAATTATTACTTTTAACTTATACCGGAACCTTCTACGGTTGTATGGTTGTCAGCATATATGCTACATGGATAACACTCTGAACCCTTAAGTGCATTCATAACGTAACCAAATCTGGATCATTGATCGAATAGTTCATTTCTTTCTATCTTAGCTTTCACGTAAGCTGTTACTTTTCCTGGTCTTTCTTCCCCCTTGTTGCGTCCATACTTAGCTTATCTTAGTTCACAAACATATTGGAATTCCATACAACTCATATGATCTTGAATATCACTTCTGATTTTTCTCCCCGTTCTCTAGCAACGGTAGGTACCACTTTCTTATGCAGTCAATTTTGTTTTGGGACTATTGTTACAAGACCATTTTCTCTTTAGGTCACTGAGTTTAGGTTGAAGCCTTCATCCTGATTTTCCTTAGCTAGTCTTCCATTATTGTACTTAGGGAGGAACCTCTGACTCTGGTAAAGCTGTGATCTTATTACATTGTATACTTAACGGACCTCCTGATGTATTTCCTTGCCTATACTTATCCGTAGTTACTTACTTCCATGACCTTGTGCTTGTGGGGTTTCTTCTGAACTTATATTTTGACCGTCTTCCCAGTGGCACTCTCTTTTATTTCCGTAACACTTATATGATACCTGTTTTAACTTCCCCATATGAATATATCTCAAGTATTATAATGTCATCATAACTGCGAGGTTGAATTCCCCATGCTGGGGTTTACTCTATTTATCTTGCACGATCTATTAATTTGTCTATATCCACTTATCTAGCCATCATTAGGCCCTTCTTGAATCAACTACTAACCACTCATTGGCCCACTCTCATATCAATATTTCGTGTAACCTTTCTGGGTTATTTACTTTGTCTTAACTTACCTCTCACACTAGCTCCTTATTTATCAATAACATCCCAGGCAGGAACCCTTACTTCCTTTCCTTGATGTTGTATTTTCATGATGTTCTGGAATCGTAGCATGTATGTAAGATTTGAATAAGTGCAATCTCATCCCCCCCCCCTTTTTTTAATCGAATTCTTCTTTACCATTCCCTAATTACTAGAACCACTTAATTCTGACTTAATGCGACATCACTCCCTATTCCCCCCTTTAGGAAGGTGCTATGATTTTGTACTACGATGATATACATATAGATTCTTTTCCTCTTTATCTTTGGCTTCTTTTCACATAATCGATGACCCTTACTCGACTTGTGGAAACCCTTTTGTACCAAGGGTAACACAATTCCTTATTCACGAGGGTGACACCTAGTGTAACTTGTATATATAGCCCCTTAAGCTTAACTTTGCTCCCATTGGTTACTTTAGGGAAGCGTCCTCCTGAATGACCTTTAAGGGTTATCTTCTATTTTCCATTTTATTATCGTCAGAACGCAATTTCTGAAATTCTCATGATGTTAACCATTATCAAAGTACTCAGTTCTAAATTCATGTTTAGCTTACCTTGTTCACCAGCCCATACCGATTTCTATTACTTTAGGGTCTAAATTTTCCGTCTGACAGTCACATTGGAGTCACGAAATTATTTCTTGAAACGAGGATACAACTTTATGGCCTATATTCTTTTGTCGTCTCCATGCCTGTCACCTCCCATTTTTTCCCTCCCCTAAATTATCGACTATGTAATACTGTCATTTCATTTTATTTTTCCACCGTTGTCATCCATGTATCACATCTTACTCATAATTCATCCTTATCTCTCTTCTCATTATTCTGATAATATTTCCGCCTATCCATTTCTTGTGAAAACTTTAACAAGACATTCTTTTGCTTTTAGCTCCCCTCGTTTCATTCATCGGCTCTTCGGGTTTCTCAACATTCTCGCTCTACTAGGGACGAGAGTCACACTAAGGTAATATTTATTCCTTCCAGGCTTTTAGTGCCTACCTTCTGAATTTTTTTGATCATACTAGTATTCGCATCTAATTATAATATTCTAGAGTGCACCATCTGGGTGTCTCACAAGAAGATCTATTAGCACTTTTGTAATATGCTTCAGAAATGGCAACTACATGACCAATCCATTCACAATCTTGGGTTATTATGACACTAGCCGGATCCTGATGTTCCATCATTTTCTTAAACTATACTTCTTAGCCCCCATAGGGCATAACTGAGATGGGTGCGGCCAATTGTACATAACTTTGTTATTGATGAAGGTAACTCAAAATGATTATATCTCTCTCCCTGAATTGCAGATAATGTTCATCTCTACTAATTAGGTACCTCATACCCTTCTTCACCTTGCTTATTTTATTTGTCGAAACTTGTATTTTCTAATTCTTTCATTGCTTTTTTTCCCATAAGAGTGGATAGATATTTTTTCCATAGGTATCCTTATCAAGAAGTTTACACCTTTTAGTTCACACATGATCTGATTAAGACCTCACATTTACTTATCATAAGCATGATATTAAGTCGAGTTTCTCTGACTTAACTCTTCCATAGCCATGTCTCTTACCAATCGTCTTTCTGGATGTAGGCATCGTTGTATTATGAATATGATAGATTTTAGAAAATTTAGTTCTTACAGCTGAGCTGTACAACATGATCTAGAGTAAGAAGAAAGAGTGGCAATCCTAAATGCCTTGTCGCCTCCTGCTTATAAGTGTGGTGCACGACACACTCATAAACAAGACTCTACTAGACATGACTTGTGGACTCCCTAGGACAGAACTGCTCTGATACCACTTTTGTCATGCCTCGAGCCTAGGGGGGTGAGACCGGCACCCGATGCCTCACCTATCCTTGCGTACCAACTTGCGACTAAGGGACTATGAACATATGATATCATACTTTTTGTCACGACCCAATTTACCCTCCGAAAGGTATCCTGACGGCACCTAGTCTCTATGACTAGGTAAGCATACTATTAAGGGAAAAATTGAAGTAAAACACAAGAAATAAAGGAAATAAGGGACATACTGGCTGCTCGGCTCATACAAAAGTACTTTCCGAATGACCCGGAATGTCACAAATAGTCACAAGCTTCTAACAACTACTATACATAAAAAAAGTATGGAATATACATAGGAACAACTCTAAACAATAGAATAGAAGGGGATTTAGAGGATTCTGCGGACGCGGCAGAAATACCTTGCGGTCTCCTAGAATCAGCGGCAAAAACTATCCACGAGGCTAATAGCTTGTACCAGGATCTGCAAACGAAAAAATATGCAGAAAAGGGCATGAGTACACCATATTTGGTACCCAGTAAATGCAAAGCCTAACCCCGGTCAAGTAGTGACGAGGTCAGATTAAGGCCCTACTGGAGTAAATATAAGCAATTTAAAACAGTACAAAAGATAAGTAGATTATTCAGTAACAGTTAAAAAAAATGTTCGAAAACTTAACAGTCAAGGGAGCCCTCGGCTCAAAATAAGGTAAACACAAGGTGGAGTCTCCCGGGATACCGTCCCGTAGTTCCAGATGGTCATGTAGAACATGGGGATCTCCTGAAATACATATGTAGTCCCAAAATAAATATGCAGTACATGGGGATCTCCCGAAATACGTCCGTAGTCCCAAAGTAAATAGCAGTACAGGGGGATCTCCCGGAATATGTCTGTAGTCCCAAAGTAAATATTCCATGCAGGATGAATGACAAACATAACATCAAATTTACACAGCTTTTACAAATCACAGATAAGGAAGTAATGGCTTAACTAAGCACGGTGCACAGAAGATCAAGTAGGCATTAAACACGTAAGCATGCTTTCCTAATCTAAGCTAAAAAATTTATCATATTAGAGCAAGTTCATAGAAGAGAAACAATTTAAGTTTTAAGAAGGGAAAAATGAGATTTTAGCCATAACAGCCCGTGTACGTACTCGTCACCTCACGTATACGATGCCTACACAGCAAATATTATCAAATTTCCTAAGGGGGAAGTCACCAACACAAGGTTAGGCAAGCCACTTACCTCAACTGCTCAAATCAACTTGGAACCACGTTCTTGCCACGAGTAGCCAACTACGAATGGCCTGAATCAATTCAAATATATTGCATAATGTAAATATAGCTATAAGCAACTAGTTGAACTAATAAATTCGAAGCTAAGACGCGAAATTAGGAAAATCGCCCAAAACGTTCCCTGGGACCATGCCTCGAAATCAGGTAAAATATACAAATTATGAACACCTGCTCACTCACAGGAACATTTGAACAAAAATCAACAAAATCCGATGTCAAAATCTTACTCAAATCTCAGATTTTAAATTGGGGAACTTTTTCCCCTATTTCCAAACTTTTACCCTCAAATTCCTTGATTAGATTGAAGAACTTACTACAGAATTATGAAATACAAGTGAAATAGGGTTAGGAATCGTTAACCACTGATCTCCTCTTCAAAATCCTCAAAAAATTGCCAATTCCCGAGTTCCAAATCGATTTTAAAATTTATGAACTCAAACCCTCGATTTTCCTATTTCTAACAAGGGATTTCCGCTTCTGCGAGGGATCCTCCGCACATGCGGTCCCCTTATGCCTTCCTCTCACACCACAACTTGTAGTTGGAATCCTTCCAATCTCGTAAATGTTGCTACCTTTCATTATGCAGTCTGTGCAATTTTGACTTTGTAAGTGTGCCCAATCTCTAGGTTTCATATGTATGGCTTGATAAGATGTCCCTTTGGGAATTTTTTAGTATACTAAAGTTCTTTGCTCGGTACTTGGTTGAATTCACGAATATTGCTATATCTCATCGCATAGGTCCGTTTAGCCATCCGTATGAATTTACTGCCATAACGCTTACTTCGATTTCATCATTAGTGAGGCCTGCTACCAAACTCCAGGTTACTCTCGTTTCTTATCCTATATGTATAAATCTATGTCCTTTAATGCTTCTTCATTACAATTCATCTTAAGAACGACGACCTAATCTCACCGCATACTTTGTGACTATTGTCCAACCATTATTGATTCCCTTTAATATTGATCTATCATCTATCACTTATAACTTGATATCTTATGTAGCTCTGTCGCTAGGGCTCATGTCTCATCGTGGAACATTTGAAGTAATTTTCTTATACTTCCATAATCGTATTTCATAGCATCTCAATGTGATTTACCTTACGTGGGTATTTTAACCCTGTAAAATTCATGAAATCATTACTCAATTGAAGGCCCAAACGTAATCCTTCATCTATCACAATCATTATACTAACATGGTAGTATTCCATCTACTGTAAATGCTACTAGTCTTAGACTCCTTTGAGTTCATTCAGGCAATACTGAGCTTTTAATAACTTAGAGAAACCATCAGCTCGCTTGTTTTCATGGGCTTAATATTGAGGACCTATCCATTCTCATCACCTTCTCCCTCGCCTTTTCTTATCCTTACTCTCGTATTCCTAAAACCTTATCGCTCTATCATACGTTAGCTTGCGACCTATATGTACCTTTTTATACTACTTGCAACCTTCTTTCCACATGCTTGCACCATAGATTTCCTTATGTTATTCTGGAACATCAAGAAAATCTTAACTAGACCTCTCGATACCTTGAAACCATAGGCTGGAAGATATGCTACTGATGGTGCTGCTATCACTCCCGAATACTGAATCCCAGCACATCTAGACTTTTATCTAAAGTATGAATTATTCACAACCTTCTACTTTTGATCATCTCGTACGTTGTCCACCTTTGCCTTACTTACCCTAAAATATCACCTCACATCTTCCATCTCTTTCATAACCTCCCTTCCACATAGGTATAATTCATATCGACACCTCGAAGCTCTATAATAATACTTGCACCTCCGGTGCATACACAATACGGTGGGAGCTTCATACTGACTTCTTATGAGGCTGGTACTTTTTTAACTGGCTTTATCGTAGGTTCCTTGTAGAATATGGTTGTTTTACTTTCTATCTTATACGCCTCATATTAAGAGTGATCCTGCAACGTTCTCAATCACGATTCCTATAATTTTCTGGGTCCAATAATCAGATTCCTTATTTATTTCGTTGATGTAACTCTTTAGTTTCCTCTTCCATCTGGTCAGCTTTTATGTAGGCTTAAGCTATATTCCGATCTGCAAGGTCCTGGTATTAGCTATTACTTCAGCCTTTCATGGGCGTTATGGAATATCCATGATACAATTTTCTAACAACTCAATCTTTTTTCTATGCCCCGGGCTCAATTCCTTCTTTTAACTTACACCAGAGTCTTCTATGTCTGTATGATTGTCAACATATATGCTACATGTATAAAAATCCAATCTCTTAAGTGCGTTCATAATGTAACTACCTCTGGATTATTAATCGAATGATTCTTTCCGTTACTTCTCAGCTTTCTTGAAATGTAAGCAATTACTTTTCCTAGTCTTCCTACCCATTTGTTACGTGCATACTTAGCTTACCTTAGTGCCAACACATAATAAATTCCATACAACTTATGTGATCTTGAATATCACTTCTGATTTTACTCCCCGTTCATTATCCATGGTAGGTGCAACTTTCTTATGGAGTGCATGCAGTGTTGTTGTGAGACTGTTATTATAAGACCATTCCCTCTTTAGGTCACTGAGATTAGTTTGAATTCTTCTTCCTTACTTCCCCTGCTAGTCTTTTATTGTAGTACTTAAAGAGGACCCTCCGACTCTTGTAATGCTGCGAGCTTATCACATCGTATGCTTTACAGAGTTTTGATGTTCTTCCTCGCCTATAATTACCCGTAGTTACTTATCTCCACGCCCTTGTGCTTGTAAGGTTGCTTCTGAACTAATATTTTGACTGACTTCCTAGTGGTACTTTCTTTTATTTCTATAACACTCGTACGGTACCCAACTCCTATGTGAATAGTTCTCAAGGGCCACGATGTCATATCTGCGAACTGAATTCTCCATGTTGGGGTCCACTCTGTTTTTCTTGCACGATCTATTGATTTATCTGTATCCTCTTATTTAGCCATAACTATACTCTTTGTGAATTAACTACTAACTACTCATTGGCCCATTCTTATAGCTATATTCCACGTAATCTTTCTTGGGTTATTCCTTTTGTCTTAACTTACCTCTCGTACTGGCTCCTTATTTATCAAAAATATCCCGGGCCGGAACCCTTACTCGCCTTGCGGTAATCCTTCTGCACCAAGGATAACAAAAATTCTTACTCGTGATAGTGACATTTAGTGTAACTGGCACATACATTCCCTTAAGCTTAACTTTGCTCACCTTGATTGCTTTAGGGAAACGTCTTCTTGAATGACCATTCTCTAAATTTCTCATGAATCTTCTTCTGTTGTCCATTATGTTATTACCGGTACGAAATCTTAAATTCTCATGATATCGACCATTATCAAATCACTAAATCCCTAATTCATGTTTACTTTATCTTGTTCACCAGCCCAAACTGATCTCTATCATTCTGGAGTCTAGCTTTTGATATTGGTAATCACGTTAGAGTAACGAACTTATTTCTCGAAATGAGTCTATGACTATATGGCCTTTATTCTTTTGTGGTCTCAAGGCCTGTCACCTTTTGTCTTTTCCTTCACTTTATAGACTCTGTAATACAATCATTTTTTTTTGACCTACCATTGTCATCCATGGATCAATTTAATCTCTTCTTATTTCCCGTTAACATTTCTGTCTATCACTTTATTTTGAAAACTTTCAACAAGACATTTTTTTTTGCTTTTTGCTCCCCTCGCTCCATCCGCTGCTCTTCGCTCCATCCGCTGGCTCTTCGGGTTGCTTAGCGTTCTTGTGCTACTACAGACGGGAGCCATACTAAGGTAATATTTATCCTTTCAAGGTTTCCAGTTCCTATCTTTGTAGTACTCATATCTAGCTGTACTATTTTAGTGTGCACCATCTGGGTGTCTCACAAGGAGATCTATTAGTAGATTCGCAATATCCTTCAGAAATGTCAACTAACTTTACCAATCCATCAAATATTTTGGGTTACTCTAATCCCAGCCGGATCCTGATAACCCGTCCTCTTCTTAATCTACACTTATTAACCCCCACTGGGCATAACTGTAATGGGTGTGACCAATTGTACATACCCCTGTTACTATTGAATATAACTCAAAAAACTTACGTTCCTCTGCCTCAATTATAAACGCTATTAACCTTCATTAACTGCGCGCCTCATATCCTTCTTCATCTTGCTTCTTTTGCTTGTTGAAACTTGTATTTGTCTTCTTAATCTCTCATTGTCTTTCACCGTAAAGATGGATAGCATTCTTACCTTAAGGCTTCTTATCAGGAAGCTTACACCTTTCAGTACACCCATGATCTGCTAAAGACCTCACATTTACTTATCATAGGCATTATACAAAAATCAAATTCCTCTGACTCATCTTTTCCACAACAATCTCTTTTTCCAACCTTCTTTCCGGATATAGGTATCGTCTTATTATGAATAGGATTTAGGAATTTGAATTCCTATGACTAAGTCTACCACACGATCTACAGTAAGAAGAAAGAGTGACAATCTTAAATGTCATGTAGCCTCCTGCTTATATGTGTGGTGCACGACACACCTATAAACAAGACTCTACTAGACACGACTTGTAGATCCCCTAGGACATTACTGCTCTGATACCACTTTTGTCATGACCCAAACCGATGGGCTGCGACGGGCACCCGGTACCTTACCCAATCGAGTACCAACGTAACGTATCTTTCTTATTACATCATTACATACACACGATATACAGGCCAAATAGGCCAATATAAAAATCCTTTATAAACTCAACACATAGAACGGCCAGGCCATACAATCCTTTATATACACGACATATGTCTACAAGCCTCTAAGAGTACATAAATATCATAAAGGTCGGGACAGATTCCCCCCTTACCAAACAGTACATGTCTAAATCATACTAACAAAACGAGCAACTCAGAAGTAAATGGATCGCACCAACATCTTCCGCTGAGCTGATAGCCTACTTGGAGGGCTCTCGACCTGTCTATCAGGACCTGCGGGCATGAAACGCAGCGTCCCCAGGCAAAAGGGACGTCAGTACGAATAATGTACTGAGTATGTAAGGTACATAAATAAATACATAAGAGACATGGAAGAAATATAGAGTAATTGACTCAACCTGTATGTCTGTATAATTCTGTAAATAATAAATCACTTTTAGCATCATGAATATGTGTATGAATGTCATGGCATGCATAGGTATATGTTTCATGACATCATCAGCCTTGAGGGCATCCCATCATATCATATTAGCCATTGTGGAGAAAATAATCATCGTATACCAGCTGATCAGGTGGTGATGCGTATATAACGCCATAACCTTTCCCATATCCCATATACATATATGTACATACATATATACACGTATATAACGCTGTTTGAATATACATACATATATACGCGTATATAACGCTGTTTGAATAATATTTCAGCCACCGTGGGCAACATCATCATCATATACCAGCTGATCAGGTGGTGGTGCGTATATAACGCGGTAACCTTTTCCCATATCCCATATACATATATTAACATATATACACGTATATAACGCCATCTGGTCATGGTTCAATGCATATATATGAAATGTATGAAAAGTACGTAATAATCTCAGTATTCCTCCCGGATAAACTTTTCCAACTGCGTATTATTCTGAGACCCATGAACATAAAATAATAATAATTCTCATGGGGAATCAAGAATATAGACACCGTTAATATTCTCATGTTAATATTGAAAAATCTCATGCTAATTTGAAAGCTTAGGCGCAACTTATAGGTTATATAACATGCATTTGCATTTAAAATGGTTGAACGTGCTTTTTATGCAAAAGAATCTTGCTGGACTACTTAAGTTGAAACATAATTTCCTAGATTTTGATGGACTCCTTCAGAAGAGGGGTAATGAATGAGTCTAATTTTCTAAGCTTGTTATTTTTTGTTTAGGTGGGTCCCTCATTGAAAGATTAGTGTCACCTTAAAGTGTGACACATTGCCCATTCTTATTATTAGTCATCTAGGGAGATTAGGAAGCTCGCCACATTGGGGGGGGGGGGGATTTAATT